>JAVQJL010087806.1:0-30538 GCA_036024295.1 Nannoperca obscura
ATTTCTTTAAAGTTAAGACTAGTTTAAAGTCATCTTCATTGAAAAGTACAGTGCTTTTCCTTCAAAAATAAGGACATTTCAATGTGACCCCAAACTTTTGAACGGTAGTGTATGTTTGTCTTTCTTTCACCATTTAAAATAATGGATGTCGCTCCTCCCTGCCCTGCAGATCTACTCTGTGCATACAGATAGCATTAATTTAGTGTACTAACGCCTGTCAGAGGGCTTATACTTTGTTTCTCAATGTGGCTCCATGCATCTATTTGTGTTGTGTATAATGGATATTTGAATGTTTTGCAGATTTATTTTATAGCTTGATGCACTCAGCACATCCAGACAGGCTTTTGCTGAGATGATTTCTGATATCTTAGTATCTCATCTAAGAGGAAGTGATAATGTGTGCAAGAAAGGGATCAAGGAGGAAAGTGAAAAGGGAAGGAATGATGGAAGAGAAAATGGGAGGGAAGGTAAAGTGGCTGATAAGACTGATGGGATGGAAGTGGATGCAAGAAAGCAGGCAGTAAATGAAGAAACACTGAAGAAATGAAAGAATGGCGTAAGTAATACACAGGGAAGGAAGGGTAGACTCAGGGGATGGTGGGGATAAAGTGAGGAAAGAAATGAAAGAACAAGCAAACAAAAGAACAAAGAAAACAAAGTGAAAGAGAAAATGAAGTAGCAAACAAACAGGAGACAGGTCAGAAAGAAATAGAAGAACTATATGTGCACTGTAGGAGGCATGCAAACATTGGAATAATGAAAGAATAGATGGAGTGAACAAAGATAATTAGATGAAGAGGATAAGGAGAAAAAGGCCAGGTACACTGATTAGGCAAAGGGAAAGAAGAAAGTTCATTTCCCCATTGACTACATACAATTATCCACTCTAATATCTGAGCCTAATGAAGCCATAATGAAGCAGTAACATATAGAGTTATGAAGTGGTTATTTATCATCTCTATGACTGCAGCACACAGGTGCCAATAATGAACATATGGTACCACCCAGTATATAAAATATAGTTTTTATACAGCGGTCTCGCAGTAGCACCAAACATTAAGAAGGAATCAATCTCTCCAGCAGCTAAAATAATTCCCTCATTGTTTTCTCATTGTTGCTTCATTCCCTTCGTAGGTCAAGGCAAACAGATTCCTCTTCACTGAACATCTCTCGTCCAAACACAATGAATATGTTGTCAGAATCACTGAGGTATTACTCTGATTCAAATTGTGAATCCAAACCAGTTAGCGAGGACGAGAGAAGTGTCACTCAGCTTTAAATGTGTTCACATAAAGCTGTATATTATCTAGAATTTAAAATTCAAAATTCCTGCCCTTGTGGAGATTATTTACCTGACCGTATCAAGTTGATACACATCTTTTGCCTCTTTTTTCAACTCCTTATCTATCATAACATACACACACACAAACATAGTGTATAGAATGATCTCTGTTCCCTACAGAGAGATTAAAATGCATCAGACAGTGACCTCACCAATGCAATAGCAAAAACATCTGGAACGGACAGGTGGTAGGCCGAAACACACACACACACACACACACACACACACACACACACACACACACTGTTTCAGAAATATCGATGAACGTTTGACCTGTTATGGTCATTAAAGGTATAATAGTGCCCCCTGTTGGTCTGTTGAAATATTAGGCTACGGAACTACGGAGTAGTAATACACATCATGGCATTTCAACTTCCCCATAATACAAACCAGACACACAAACACACAATTCTACTTATGTTAAGACGATGAAAATGAATCATGCAGGAATAAAAGGCCATCTTGCACTTGTTTTTCATTCATTTCCCTTCTTTCCTTCTATTTGTTCATTTACACACTCATTTATCTGCAACTCTCTCTCTGTTTGGTCTCTCACTCTTTGGCTTTCCTCTCTCCAATGTCATGTCTTCATGTCATGCAAAACCCCACACTTCCCTGGCATCTATCGACTGTCTGTGAGATTAGTCCTGTCCAAAGCTGGGAGCAGTCGTGTATTGCAAAGCTGAAATCTATACAAGCCAAATGAATGGCCTTGAAACAAATGAACCATTAGATTAGAAATTGAGCGTATATTTACCTGCAGAGTGGACTATGACAGAACAGGGAGTTATGGGTTTTAGAAAGTTGTAATGTTCCGTTAATGTGGTTTAATAAATGACTTCTGTAACTAAGATTTCGGGTAAATTGATGAATCTGGTGAATCTCTTTCTCTCTGCAGCTCCTAAAGTTGTCTCCTTCTCTTTTGATGTTGGAAACGGACCTGTGGAGTTAACAGTACACTCGGCCACGCCCCTCAATGACGACCAGTGGCATCGCGTGATGGCCGAGCGAAACGTCAAAGAGGCCGTCCTTCAGTTGGATCAGACACATCGGGCGTCTAAGCTTGCTCCTGCACAGGGGCACACACGGCTAGAGCTGTTCAGCCAGCTCTACGTGGGTAAGACACACACACACACACAGACACACACAGACACACACAATCAAAACAATTAACAACCCCTATATATAAGAATGACTCACGTACACACATTTGATTGCAATTTGAACATTTTATATCTGCTTTGTGTAGGAGGGACACTCACAGAGACAAACACACCATAATTACGAGCTCTTATGAGTGAAAAGCAAATTCCTATAAGTACACATCATCCATGTAATCGTACTTTGATTGAATTAAAAAACTATCTGTGCTGTCTGAATATCCAGTAATGCGGCTGGCAGGTGCACGCATCCATTGCGAGGACGTCTGATTGTTTCAGAAGTTAAAGTTGTAGCTGCCTTCACTGGAAACCACCGACTTCTCCCTTAAGAGGCTTCAGTCCAGCTTAGTGACAGCCACTGCTAATTAAGTTCATGTTAATCCCGCGCGCACACACACACACATTTTATGATATGCACACATGTGGACGCACACGTCCTCAGAAAGTCCTCCATGTAAGTGATCAAGAGGGAGTTTTAATAAAGTTAAAACTGAGCCTCTGTGCTGGATTTGAGAGCATGTGACTAAAACTAACTTAATTCACTTATAGAGGTCATTTCTTTGATACTTTAATAATTTGACTGAGCATTTATATTTCTTTTGATTAAGAAACTATAAATCAACAGAGGATATCAACCCTGTGACTTCCCCTCTCTCCCACACACACACACACATTCTGTATCAGTCATCAGACAGATCAAGCCCTTATTATAACACAAATTATGCCTACATTTTGATAAAGAGGCCTGGTTAGTTCCCCATGGCTTCATCTTCCTCTTCACACAGTTTCTCTCAAGCTCATCAGGAGTTCAGATGGCAGAAGGTCTGCCCAGTTTTCTCTCTATGCTTTCTCTTCTCTGTCCCTTTCTACCTTTTGTGCTGAGCTGTCAATACTCTATAAACCAAACTCTGGGGCTAAAATAGTTTTAGGGATTTGTGGAAAGAAGGAAAAGTGCTGAGGCGGATCAGAGTTCCTACTGTCTCATGGAAAAAGTTCTGCCCAAAGGAGATTGTTCCAAATTCCAATCAGGCATCCCGATGTGATAGCCTTACCCTCACTGATCCCGGTTTATAATATAATTTTGTCGTCTCATCACTTTTGCTGATTCAAGCGCTGCTGAAACATCCTCACCTTATCGTGTTCCAATTTGCCTCTCAGTGTATTTGTACTTTCATTTAGTGAAATGGAAAAGGAGAAAGGTTTTGTCACTGAGCGACTCGCGGCTATGAGGCTGGGGAATGGGATGTCTCCGTCGGCCGTCACCTCATTTGCATGTGTGCATTCTTGCTCTTCTGTCAAAGGCAGACGAGAGGAGGCTCAGGCCGGCTGTGTGTGGCACACATCTAGAAAGACAAGAGTTAGTGGAAGAAGAAAAAAGGGAAGAGAAAGCAGGGAAGGACTTGTACTTAACAACAGCCACAGAGGCGACAGCACCTTCTCATATCTGATCTGTAATCCCAGCTTAATCCTCATTTGAGGACTGCTTTGGGAAGTTACAGTGTGACACACAGGAAGTGACTAAAGGGAAGTGGTTTAGATTTGGCCCCTAACATCCAGCAAAGATAGAGATCCTTTGGTGTTTGATTGAGAGATTTGGAAAGATTGGGAAGAGCCCTGCAGACATGAGATTTTGTCGTAACTCGACTGATTCTTCTTTGATGTCCTTTGCTATTTCACACGTTGTCTCTTATTGATATTGTTGGGGCTGTTTGAAAGTAGTGAGGTAGAAAAAACTATGCAATACAGGAACCTACAGAGAATTGAAATGAATGATGTTTGTATGATTACACATTAACACACAGTAGGGAAGTGCAAGAGGGAGCTTTATTTTGCTCACCTTGTTCTCATATCTGTCTCTATCATCTCCTTCTCTTTCTCAATCAATATGCTCCTCATCAAGTATTTGATTGCTTTAGTGTTTACTGCACAGTGGCTCATTTGCTCTAATGGCCTTGAGAGTAAATGTTATATCATCAGCCTGCTGTCATGTACTTCACACTGTTAACTTTTAGATCTCCAATTCACTCCATACATGCACATAACTATACATCTTGCCACATTTTATTTATTTAATGCCACCATCTGTTCTTTTGATTTCCCTCTTGATTCATTCTCACTATCACACTTCTTTATGATTTTGCATGTTTTCCTCCGTTCTCTCATGGTTGGATTGTTTTCTTTCTTTTTCTACTTTGTTTTTTCTTTCCCTTTCCCCCCGTCTTCATGGATCGACATCTTGCTTGTTGCCACTCACTGCATGTGTGCGACACCTGTCACAGGGAAACCAGCCTCGCTCACCTGCCAAGACAGTAGGTAACATTTAATGAGTACAACGAAATGTCTCTGTGACACTGATTGTGGCGGTATACCCAAACACACGTGTATAAAGACCTCACCTACAGCTCAAACAGAGTGTGTTTTGTTGCATCTGATTTTGCAGCTCCACACAAGGGAATGATTAAAGTTTATCCAGGATTAATCTTCTGAAATGTAACTGCTCATGCTCTTGTGCTGCTACTTGTTATGATTTATACTATACATTAACATATAGGTGTGAGGAATTACTATAGAGTCGGGCTTGTTGCAATATACAAGTACATTTTCCATGTAGGGATCCATCAGAAGCAAGGCCATTATGAACCTTTAAGAGAGATAGTTGGGGGAAAAAACATTGCTGTTAACCAACAGATATAAAGCACTGGGCTGGTAAAATGGGATTTCTATGATAATATCCCCCCCCCCCCCAGAAATGCTGGTGGGCTACGACGCCTTTTGAAATGGCATTTAGACCATAATGAATCAAACGTACTCATCTAAAACCAATACAAATGGCATCCTAAGGTAATAAACATGGAGTGGGTAAATACTGTTCTGAGGATCTCTTCAGTGTTAAACAGCAAACAGACAAACAGAAAGAGATTGGACATACCACCATTCTATTAACCCATTTATACAATGATAATGGAAGACAAGCAGTGCAGAACATGTGCAGTTGGTGCAAATGGGGAATTTATCTGGTTGGATCAGGCTTAAAAAAACAGAACCACATACATACATACATACATCTATGTAACTGTATACAGTATTTACGTGTATACTGCGTGTTTATTCATTAGTTAATTTTTACAGTTCATCGGACCTTACAGTCAGTCTTCTAATTAGGAATTTGGCCATTGCATGGGGATAACATACCCTTGAGCCACACACATCACACTCATGAATAAATAAGTGCAAACACATGCTATGTGTGTGTCTTTTACTTTTATTACCACTTATGTGTCTGGATTTCTGAATCCATGTCAGTATTTTGTGTCACGCATTGGTGTGTGTGCGTGTGTGTGTGTGTGTCTGTGTGTGTGTGTGTGTGTGTGTGTGTGTGTGTGTGTGTGTGTACTCCAAAGCCTGAAAAATACTTGATTTTTAAGGCAGATACTGATAATAATCTATCAGCAAATTAAGACATAATATGAACCTGTTGGGCAAGGATCCCTCAGATTGTGGCAATTAGATAAACACATAACACAAAATATTATGAATTTTAAAAAACCAAGATACTCATACCTTAAAATGCACCCTATAAAGTATTGCTGCAATTTACTGCACAGCTTTACATTTTTAAATCTGCCACCATATTCACCAAAAGAAATATATGTGTGATTAGCCAATACTGACATGAGTCAGTATCAGTCAGGCTCTATTACACACCATTTATGAGTTATACAGAGACTGTATGCACCTGTGCGTGACTATGTGCGTGTACGTGTATGTGTGTGTGTGTGTGTGTGTGTGTGTGTGTGTGTGTGTGTGTACCTGACGTACGTGTCCGCCCTGGTCTCCGCAGGCGTCCGAGCCTGCTGTCCGTTTAATCAGAGACTGATTTAGACCTGGGTAAACAGGTGGCAGAAACCTCCAGTCAATCAGTGGTACAAAATAGATTAATTAACAGGTCTACTAAAAGTCAAAACCATCGTGGGAATGGAAAGTGGTGAAATCGTGTGAAAGCCCAGCTGCATCCTGATGTGTGAATAATGTATTGGCTGGAGAAAATCAAAGTACATGTATTAGTAATCTTATTATGTCCATGTACCTGTGTGGCTAAGCTAGCAGATGTGTGCGTGAAGCCGTTGAGGGAGGAAACGGTGTGTGCGGGAATGTGTGTCAAGTCTCCTTAACATGTCTTCTTGAATGGACACTTCTCTGTAATCCAAAAGATGCAATTGAGAGGTTTTAATAACTAAAATGCCCCTCGGCTCTTGTTAATGATAGTGTGCATGAGTGTGCGCCCATACTCCTGTGTTTATCCATACAGTGTAACCGTCCTCTGTGGGTGCGCCTGTGTACGTTTGAATCTATACCTGTGGGTGCATGTTTATGAGTGTGTTTATTGCTGTAGTCATTTAGGTTCACATTAATCTATTTAACACCCCCACTCCGTCCAAGTTAATGGGTAGTTAGACTGTAATGGTGCAAGGCCAAAATGACGATGGAAGCACTTTAAAGGAATGGCTATTGACACCCCAAGGCTAAGCATTAATGCTTATATTGACTTGTTCAAATCAGGTGTGCTGTGTGTGGGGTGTTTTAAACATGTGTGTGTGTGTATGTATGTGTGTGTGTGTGTGTGTGTGTGTGTGTGTGTGTGTGTTTGTCTTTAGTCGTTTACGTGTGTGCATGCGTCCATTTGCATGTGGATGCTTGTGTGGTCTTCATTAAGTGACAGTGTTCATTAGGCGGTTTTTAATTAGTGAAGAAATCAAACGAGTTGAAGGTTGTTTCAAGAACGGTGTCACAGTTGGAACGATTAACGTGACAGTGGCTTCCTCCAGGCGTTAGGATATTAACGTTTCTAAAAGAGATTAAAGCAGCCTCTTGCGTTCAAAATGACTTCTGTGACCCTGACTTCCATTTGTCCTCCCTTCCTTCTCTTTATTTCCTTTTTCCCAATGCTACATATCCTTGCTGCACTGATGCCACCTCCCCTTATCTCCTGTGTTTCCCCTCCCTCCCCCCTTCAGGTGCTGCAGGAGGGCAGAGGGGGTTCCTGGGCTGTATCCGAGCCCTACGGATGAACGGCATCACCCTCGACCTGGAAGAGAGGGCCAAGGTCACGCCTGGGGTCAAGCCCGGTTGCCAAGGCCACTGTACCAGTTTTGGGATGTACTGCCGGAACGGAGGGAAGTGTGTGGAGAAGTACAACGGCTACCTGTGTGACTGCACCACCACGGCCTATGACGGCCCGTTCTGCACCAGAGGTGAGAGGCGTTTTGGGAAAGATGATTTCAGTCTCTAATTGAACTAAGGGCTATGAATGCAACTAAAAGTGCGTCACACTGATTTTCATTTTCAAAACATCAATTACAAGACAAATCAATCTCCCCCTGTGTGGGCTTTGAGGTATTTTTTTAATGTCAGACTTTATTTCCCTTTTGCCAGCACTTCAGGGTTATTTTGCAATTGCCTAAGGTATCTAACAGCAGCAGGTAACGGAATATGCTTTTTCTTTATTCCAATAACGTGTTTTCAGAAAGATGCCCTCCCTCAAACCTTTGTTTGACATTATCATTAAAACCACGTTATCGTTGGCATAGTCCCCCTTTAGTTCACAAAGCCAGAGTCAAATAGCACCAGGATTACTGCTGGAGTAGTTATGTTTTATTGAGCTTCGTTTCCTGACAACCCACTGTGATTTTTGCTGCGCTGTGTGATTGTCCTCACTTCCTACTCAGTTTGGAGCTGTCGGTGTTGAAAGTGTTTGGGCTTATGATAAAAGGCATCGATTGAGAATAATATTGTGCTTACCCACCAATTCTCCCTGACTTAAGGGTGCACCCGCTGAATGCTAAAACTATGCAAATGCAGAGTTGGGAGATCAAAACTAAAAAAGTCACTTCACTAATCGGTGGGTAGCTCTAGGTTTTTTAAGTTCAGAGATGAGAAATGTCACACCGTAACTCTGCTCCTGCACTGTTGCATATTTCTAAAACATCATGTTTGTTTCACAGGGATTCATTAGATACAGAATTAAAGTTCTACTTCCCAAAACAAGTTTTCATAAAATGCTCTGGGGAGAAAAGCAGCAGTGCTGTCAGAGGCTTTCAGCTAGCTCCCAGTCAGAGAGTTGATCCCCGACACGTGAATTAATTTGTTTCCTAAAGCCGAATAGTGTTTTTCCCCTGTGCTCATGGCAGGAGGGTGACAAGATGACAGAAAAGAAAAGTGTGTGTGTGTGTGTGTGTGTGTGTGTGTGTGTGTGTGTGCGCACGTGCCAGGGAAGAGGGTGACAGCGTGTGGTGATATGCTAGTGTAAGACATGAGAAGACCTCCTCTGAATTCTGTCATAACCAATCAGGCATTTCAGGATTTAGAGAATAGAGATTACAGTCTGTGTGAGGGTGTGTGTTTGTGTTTGTGTGTTACGTATTATTCTGTCTGTGTGTGTGTGTGTGTGTGTGTGTGTCAGGAAAAAGACAGAGGCAAAGAAAAGGAGAGAGCACACCCTTGTGTCTGTTTGTTTCCATACATGACATGTGACTCTCCCCTTCATCTTGTCTCCTCCTTTCTTCCTTTCACTCATGTATGCTTCCAGTCCTCATTTTCTGTTTTTCTTTTCTCTTCTCTTTGTGTTCCCCTTTATCCCTTATTCTTCACATCTGTCCCTTTTTTCTCTTCTCTTCTCTCGTCTCCTTTCTATCTCCTGTCTCTTTTATCTATGATTCGCCCCTTTCTCTTCTTTTTGTGCTACTCTCCTCCCCATCTAAAATCTTTTCTTCTCTGTCTTCTCCATCTCTGCTTTTCTCTTCTCCTCTTCTGCTTCTTTCCCACAGCTCCTTTAACTATTATTCCCCTCTATCCCTCCTCCTCTTTTTTCCTTGTTGTCCTTTTACTCCTGTCACTCTGTTCTCATCTTCCTCTTTGCTCTCTTCATACTTCTTTCTCTACTTTTGCTTCCTTCTTCCTCTTGTTCTCCCCCTCCTCTCCTCCCTCTCTTTGCTCCCCTTTTCCCCATTTATACCCCCTTGTGATGCCTCTCTTCTTCCTCTTCTCTCTCCCTTTTACTATTTCCCTTCTTTATTTACATTTCCTCCTCAGTTCTTCTCCTTTCTTCTCCGGCCCTCTCATTTGTTCCCTCCCCTTCCAGTTGCCCCTCTCCTGTTTCCTCTTTCCTATTCCGAATTTCCCCCTTTCTGTCTCTTTAATCTGCCCCTCTCTCCCTGTCCTCCAAGCGAGTGAAAAATGCATGAAGCCAGCCATAATTGCGTAGTGCATTTCCATTGTATCCATATTTACACACGACTCAGGGGACCCTGCAGTAATATTATTATACACTCATTCTTCTGCATTTCTGCCCTTGAAGGTCACACAGAGCCAATGTGCACATGTACATACACATACGTATGCGTAAAACGCACACATCCATACCTGTAGAGGTTTACATGCTGGCACAAATTCTCTTTCCAAAACTTCTTCATGCGCTGACATGAAACACACACACACACACACATAAAGGGTCCCTGCCCTGGAGCAGAGTTTTCTCATTCCGTCTTGTGCTCCCAGACATATGCGTGTGTTGCTAAGGCTGTGGGAAGAGAGTCTCTCTTGATTTTTTTCTCAGCAGGGCAGAGAAGGCTGAAACAGGTTGCACATAGGCCCCACAGTTTGCATGAATAAAGATAAAATATAAGAATGTTTAGCTTTCAACATTAAGAGGATGGCAAGATTGGGGCCGGTTGATCAAGCTCTTAGTTATAGTGTAAGTGTTTGCTACGTGGAGATTTATGCACAACTAAATTAAAACAGGTTGCACCTCACAAACCTGTTACACAGAAATTAGCTGTTGCTTATAATTTACACCCACAAACTGCCATATGTTACTGTAGCATAGTATAACTTAATTAACTGACAAAGCATTTAAAGAGGGGGAAAAAATAAGATGGAATTTGTTCATCTGACTTGACTACTAATAAAATTATAAAATGCTCTTTTATAAACTGGGAATATTTTTTTATTACTTTTCACAAAAGTAACACTGCGAAAGGCTAATAACTTTAGCTAGTTCAGCACAATCAATGCTATAATGACAAGTTTAGAGTGAGTTTAAAAGAGGTGCCTAATTTGAAATATCTGATCTGACACTCTGACTCTGCTCTTTGATGAAGTTAACTTTCATTTAATTTTACAAAAATGGCACATTAACCAAAAAACAATAGCTGGGTTAGCATAATCTGATATTTCTCACTCATTATAAGATTGTATTTATGAATAAAACGAGGTAATACCTGCATTTACTTGTTAAGTACATTTTGTAACTGATAAGGAATTAATTAAAGTGTGCTGCTCTGATCGAAATACTGCATTTTGGCTGATTTGTCTGATTCAGTTAAGGCTATTTGAATACTTCACTAGCTCTCTGCCTGGTTAACACTGAAAAACAATTGGTGAAACAGGTCTCTCCAGACTTCTAAAGCTTGAAATTATATCAGTGCACAGCAGAATAGAGGATAACATTGTGGTGAATGGAGGTGAGGTTTTTGTCTGTACGCAAATAGTAGTCAGAGAACTTGGCCATTTTCTATTAATAAGCCTTCTATTAAATTTAAGTAATGTAGCTTGAAGTATTTATTGTACTGTGTCCCGTGGGAGACGATGGGTGAAGTGAAGCTTTAAAATAAAAGCCATAAATGTGTTCATTTAGTATTCTTCACTCGTACAGGGCATAGTTATACATTTTCACTGCTGCCGCTGAGGGAAGGCAAACATGACAAGAAATATTCCATGGCATTTACACACACACTCGCACGTACACGCACAACCCAAGGCTCGCTGTTTTCCCTGTAACCATTCTCTTTCATTTCACGCACATTGTGCCTTTTATCTCCTTTCTAACTGACACACGGACATTGTGCGTGCGTGCACATAGACATACGTAAACACAAATAAGGAAGCATGAAGTATAGAAAAATAAGGTCCCTTCTTCTCAACACTTGATTAAAAGAATCAATAAGCCTCCTGGAATGGCTGGGATATGCCATTAGCTCTGTTAATGTACTGGCAAACAATGTATTGTTTGGTTTCAGATGCTGGAGCACAGCAATTTAACACCCACTTTACTACACCTCCTGAACACAGCCATATTTATGTGTGTGCTTATTTCTCTCTGGCTATACAATATATCTAGCCTGTTGTGTCTTGGCATGTGTGAGTTTATGAGTGCTTCCCTGTGGCTTCTTTTTGATGGAAGTTGTTTTTCTTTCTTTCTTTCTTCCTGTCTATCTCCTTTGTCATGCTTGCTTTTTTCTGCAGACGCATCTGTTGTGATTTGCATAGCTTTATCAAATATGATGATTCTGTTACGTTTGTGGTGTGAACACATTAACAAGCAGTATTTATTTTGCATTTGCATGTTGTGTTCACCTTCTGCATTACATGTGTGTTTATACATTTTTGTTATTTTTCCAGATGTTGGGGGTTTCTTTGAGGGAGGAACGCTGGTTAAGTACAACTTCATGCCCGAAGCAGTTGCAGGAGCCAGCAGGGACACAAAGATCCTGATGCCCCAGATGACGCCACATGAAGTGAATCTAACAAAGGAGGAAGTGGCCTTCAGTTTCAGCACATCCAATGCTCCTGCTATTCTGATGTATGTTAGCTCCAAGACTCAGGAATATCTGGCTGTGGTTTTAAGGCAAAATGGTAAGATCCACTCACACACACGCAATTTGTGGTTGCTCAGTGCTGAGAAGTCTGCTTGGAGACGTGCTTGTTAGTGCTGCAAAGTACAATTTTAAAGGCTGTCCTAGCAGCACAGTTTGGCAAGTTCTATAATCTCCTAATCCTCACTAGTCAGCGGCCTCCCACTGAGCAGCTGACAGGCAGCGAAGTACTTCTAAGTAAAATAGAAGTAATACATATTTGACAGTGCCATCTAACATCTAACATTATTGTGCACAATCACCAACTCTTGCTTGCTTGCATCACTTCAGAAAGCTACATGTTGGCCTTAAGTGTTCAGTTACACAATTATAATAGTCCTAGATGTCATCAAGTAGTAACACACTATCCACCTATTGACTCGTCAGGTGACTGATGAGAGCTGATGCTTAAATCCTAAAACCAGATCAGGTTTCACCACTGGTCTGTATGTATTCAGGTTCACTACAGGTGCGGTATGACCTGGGAGGTCTGAAGGAGCCATTTGCTATAGATGTGGACCAGCGTAACCTGGCCAACGGACAGCCCCATAGCATTAACATGTCCCGTGTTAACAGAAGCATCACCATCCAGGTACAGACCTCACACACACACACACACACACATCTGAGCACACTTGAACACACATTTTAGTTTATGCTCAGAACCCAAAAAACACTTTAATTTCAAGATTCACACACCTATACTCACTTCCATGTACGCAACCACACAAGCCCAGTCAGCGTCAGCTTGATGGTTTGCATTAAGTCAATGTCCTGCTGTGTCCTGTTCTGTCTTCTGCTGTGATGGAACTGCTGGTCCTCTGCCACTGTTAATCCACTTCCAGTAGACAGCCTAAGTATAGCAACAGAGAGAATGCATCGATCTGTGTGTGTGTGTGTGTGTTTGTATGAGTGCATGATGTTGTGATTGTTGCTGCCTGTGTGTGTGTGCAGGTATTTAAGGTCGTGCACTGCTGTGTGTGTGTGTGTGTGTGTGTGTGTGTGTGTGTGTGTGTGTTAGAGAGAGAGAGAGAGAGGCAGAGAAAGAGAGACATGTGCATCTAAACAGCTTAGTGCAGATCGATACAGCAAAGCTTCAGTCAGTAGCTGTCAAGGATGGAGTGAGAATTCAGCTAAACTATCCCAGACTTTGTTTTGGGCTAAAATGCTCAGATTTGGCTGCAGGCTACAATTTAAGGAAACTACCTAGTTTTGGTTGCATCCAAATCAGAATACATTTGTAGTGGCTTTTGATGGTTTGAAAAGGACTGCCTTTTTCTAAAATGAGAATAAAATGTGTCAAAGTTTGAATTCTTGAATTGATAATCTACACAAAGGTTTCTGTATGCATGGCCTGCTGTAGAATATGTAATTTGTAGCCCATCATATTGTGTGACATTATTGAGGCACACTGTAAGTGTAATACATTATAATGTTTATAGGGTTTGCATTTTTTGTAGTTATTCAGTCATTTATTAGATGCCCTCCTGATACAGTAAATCCAGAAAGTAATTTACTCACATTTTCATCTGTGGAGAGCTGACCTACCCCCTAGTGGCCAGAAGGAGCCATGGCTTTAACCAGAACTATTGATTCGCCTCCTCTCTGCAAAGTTGCTGAATCATGTGGAGAGGGTAAGAGCACATAAACTTGCTCTTACTAATACCCCAGCTAGTACATTATACACTTTTTATTCTCTATGCATTGTAATGTTAATGCTAAAAGAACCCAATTTCCCTGCAGGCACCAATGATGTTTGATCTTAGTATCATCTTATTCATAATATCCTCATGGATTACCTTCCACCCATGAAATATTTACTTGATCTAAGTCTGGATCAGCTCTATTTGAGGAATTATTGTAGATAAAAAGGTGAAACACAATATTCTCAAACAAAAACAATATCCGACTAAACTCAGGCCATAGTTGTACATAATTGGACAAGGAAATTAAATATATAAGATATAAATGTAATCAATATAATAATAATCTCAGTTAGGTCTTTATTTTAATATATGTATTTAATGTCACCCTCCATTGTGATAATTAAAGGTCCAAACAAAGCCTTCACTGTGGCTTTCATTGTGGTGAAATAAAATGTTGGCCAGAATGAATCCCAGTAACCTATAACCATTGTGTCTCTTCTTCTACATAAGTCTTAAGCCCTCGCTGTCTATCGTTGCATGTACTTGGAGTAATGATCCATACTGGAATCTCATCACCTACATCCACACACTACAGTGAGAAATTCCGACCGTAGGAAAATTAATCTGAAACATCCAATGGAAATAGTCCTCATTTTGAGAGCAAATCACATCCCACAGCTGCTGATCACCCAAGTGGGAGCACTTCAGCATATAACACATCCCTTTTTACTGGCATAGAAAGTGATTGGAGCAACTGTACAATTCTTTGCTCATCACTCACACACACACACACACAGACACACACACATGCACACACGGTGTCTTCTTCCACTGGTTGATCTTAGCGGTGCCTAGATATTGATATTCAGCCCTGTGGTCAGAGTGTGACTGAAATATTAACTACCAAGTGCATATACCCCGTTTACCACTCCCCATGTGCCCAGGCTGTACTCTAAATAATAATACTTTGAATCTTTTTGTCTATAAATGATAGGTTTGGAACATAAACATTAAAGACTGTTTAGGGAATTAAGATGATCACTGGGGGGCATGATGTGGTAATTTGGATTTAAGAAATAAAAGAAAGAACTCAGCAAGGGAACAGTGGGGGAGGTATGGAGAGAGAAAATAGATTAAGTTGATAGATAGGGCATGAAAAGTAGAGCCAGAAGGTGTGCTAACGAAGATAACTTTGATGTGTAAAACTTTTTCATGTAGCCTTACTGCCTCAGGGCTTTTTCAAGGAACAAACATGCACTTAGTATCCACTCGTAAACAGATGTGGACATGCATACCAACAGACATGCATGCACAAGTGAGATCTTGTCAGGTCATCTGACTACAAAGGCTTCCCACTGCTGCACTACAAATTCAACATTATTCAGTCTAATTCATCTGTCCATTCCACTTCTCTCCCCCTATCTCTTCATACCTCCCACCGTCTACCTTCTCATAAACCCTCAAGGGCTTTTAGTAATAGTTTATTTACTTTTAGCCAGGAACCATGACTGGAGCTCACACACACACTAATGACTTATTCTGCCCAGGATGACAGCAACGAGTGAAATTCTAAGCAAGACTAGGGACTAGTAGTAGTTGTATCAAAAGGAATTCTTCATCAGCTGTCTTATAAGAGATGTTAATCAACAGCATTTTTCCTGACACAGATGCCATGATCCATCAATGAAGCAATATACTGCCGCCAGCTCAACCATTTTAAAGAAAACAAATTGTATTGCATTTGCACCAGGTCTTTCGAGGAGTTGAATGTCTGACAGATTAAGGAGGGGAAAGCATGTCTTGCTAAAAGATGTGCAAATTCAGCATTTGTAATTTAGCTAACCCATTATTATTTGGCTGACATGCTCATCAGAGGCCTTGTTGCAGCTGCTTTCATCTGAGATATAACAACATGAGTGAGAGGCAGAGATATGAGTCGGATGCAGTAAAAGTCAGTTATGCTGGTGGGCCTGCCAGTGGATCAAATTCAATTTCCTGGGTAAAAGAGTAAGTCGAGTGTTTACCTGAGGCTGCGGAGGTCTCACTTCTCTGCTATCAGGGCTTCAAATCTTAAAGGCATTTAGACAAGCGACTGTTTAGTTTAAAGACACAACAGAGAACATGTGGGATGACAAGTAGGAGTGTGGTAATTGGAATCTGAGAGAAAAAAGGAGCAAAAAAGAGATGGAGAGCAAAAGAAAAAGAAGGAATAGAGAGTCAGAGAGAGTTGAAAGACAAAGATCATGTATTTAGATAAAGAAAGTAGACCCACAAAATATAACAAAGATCACTTTTGATGCATTTACGTTATCTAATGCCTTCATAGTCCTGAGGCTGACTATTTCAAGGTGTGGATTTGCATGTGCACACAAAAACCTGCTGAAAGATATGCACAGGCATACAGAGTGCAGTGCACCAAGCAAGTGTTTGGTTTTTAAGTAGTCTGCGAGGTCTCGTCGGGTTAGCTCGCTATCAAAGGCACACCAAGGCGAAATCAAAATAAGTTCTCATCTCTCCATCTTTGGCTTTCCCTTTCTCTCAACCTTTCACACACTGTGAGGGTTTAGAGATGAAAGTGAGGAATTCCTTCAGGCACCAGACATCTCCTCTCCCCTCCTCCCCTCTTCTCTCCCCTCCTCTCCTCTCCCCTCCTCTCCCCTCCTCTCCTCTCCCCTCCTCCCGTCTCCCCTCCTCCCCTCTTCTCTCCCCTCCTCTCCCCTCCCGTCTCCCCTCCTCCTCTTCTCCTCTCCTCTAGCCTCTTCTTCTCTTCTCTCCTCTCATCTCCCCTCTTCTCCTCTCCTTTCCCCTCTTCTTCTCCTTTCCTCTCCTCTCCTCTCCACTGATAGTTGTTGTTGTGGTTGGCTGGCTTTATCTTGGACAAGACAATAATTCAGTAGTTCACTTGATAATGATGTTTAACTATTTATTGGAGTAAAAAAAAAGAAAATTTGCATTTCTTTGCACTTAGCTTCTTTAATGTTTAGTCTGTGATGGGAGTATTTTTGTCCCTCAGATATCATTAAGGAAACAGAGCTGCCACGAAAGTAAAAAGTTCTCAGTGTACTGTAAATTAGTTTGAATATATACAGCACATTGGCTAAATTAGATTCTTTTTTAGCACATAGTTAAGGAAATAGATTTCATCCATTGTTAATTTTCTCTTTGTCTAACCCCTGATTGCTTTGCTTGTGTAAGCTTTATGTAACCTAAGAAGCACCAACAGCGCTTAAAGGAGAAGATTGTGCTGTCTAAATGGTGCAGTGCAAAAGGGAAAGGATCCCAATAATTGCAGTTGTAATTGACAAAGTTTGGTAAAATGAGGTTTCTTCCCTGGCTGTTTCCCTCTGTGGACCTTTTTGTGGGGTTTTGAGCCTCAGACCGCCGTCCCTGACTGTGCAGCCAATTTGTTTTCTCAGATAAAAGTAAATAAGCTGAGCGCAATTTAATTGTGCCCCATTATCCCGCCCTCCAGTCACCGTGGAAAACAAAAACCCACACAATGCTCCTCTGAGACCTGGCTTTTGGAAAGAATCAAATTAGGATATGTTGAGTGTGTGTGTGTGTGCGTAGAGAGAGAGAGAAAGAAGGAGGAAAATAGTTAGGAGGGGTACAGGGTAGAGAGATTTTTCTGTATGGGAGGACTCTACTGATTCAAACCTGTAAACAAGAGCAACTACACACACACACACACACACACACACACACATAAATCTCAACCCTTTAGTGGCAGTCCAGCTCAGTTCCCGGCTAACAGGCCACGACAGCTATTCCACACATGAATGGAACAAATTTCCAGTAAAACACACAGTAACAAAAGTCATTGTTTTCAATCAACCTCCCCTCACCTCATGTGGGCCTTTGGTATGCATTCTGCAGGCTGGTGTATACTGAGATACAGTTCTCCTGTGAGAGGAAGGAAGATCTTTTATTTCTGGAACACACAGAAACCAATTTGTGGGGTTGAAATGCTCCTCGTCAATAGCACCGGCTGCAGCCTTCAAGCAAATTAGAAACTTCAGTGAAACAGCAATAACAAGTTAATTATGTTGCAGGGATATTAAAGTCGTGTATTCCCTCCCTCCATCACCCTCTCTGCTCTCACATCTCCACCAACGCTCATCTTTCTAAACACTCTGCTTGTTCTCTCTCTGTTTTGAGTTCTCCGGGAAGGCTTTGAACCCACCGCAGACTTAAGAGATTGCATATTGTTAATTAATGTGTCATCATTTATCTGTAGTCCTGGTGAAGAGCTGTTTGTTTGCAAGGTTGCTTACAAGATGGCTTTTCAATTGCGTTGAGTCATGACTAGCTTAACTAAGCAAAAAATGTGCGAGACAAAATTAACAGATTTCCAAATAAGAGCTTTTCTTTAATCATTTGGTCTGCATCCTTGATAGTTTGAAGTAAGATATGTCCGTGTTGGTATTTTGATCAGAGATATTGCTTGGTAGACACCACTTGATAGGAAGATTTTCTCCTAGTTTGTAGAGGGATCCGAGAAAGATGATTAAAGATAAAACCGGTGGATTTTTTGAGGATAATGTTACATTTCTGTTTCTGAGAAAACATTTTTAAAACTCAAATCTTCAATTTATTGTTAGTTATTTACACTTCAGCCATCTGGATGCAAAAGAAAAAACCATGTATAATACCACTGACATGCCAAATAATGGCTGCAATAACAGTATATAGCATGCCTGGTACCTCTGTTGAGTCCTGGTTGGTACAGATATGTTACGTTATTTATTGAACCATCTTTGATTCATGGGAATAATATCTGAGTGGTTTCACCTTTACTGAACAACTTGACACTTCCCTAAAAGGCTCACACCTCTTTAAGCCCACAAGAGGGAGCCATTGCACTTTGATTGTGCCGTGTTCTAGGTTTAAGGTGCCTGACAGCAATGAATTACCATCTCCTCTTCATCATCCTGTGTACTCTGTTTAATGTGCTGATGCAGGTCTTCTGGGTATTTTCTAAAAGGCTGAGGTAAGTAGTTTTAGATCCAGACTCTCTCACTAATATATTATCTCTCGCTCCCCCTCTCTTCCACTGTTTCAGTTGGATCATTACCCTCCAGTCAGCTACACCCTCCCAGACGCCTCCGACACACATTTCAACCTGGTAAAGACGCTGTTCTTGGGCAAAGTCTTTGGTGAGTACGTCAGCTCATCTACACATTATCAGCTCACAACTGTTTGAATGTTTCACAACATTTTTCACACTGCGTAAACTTTTAGCACACTTGGTCTGATCATATACTTTTTCTGTCACCTATGTTCTCTTATAAATAGAGTAGTACCACTCTATCCCCACCCCATCATGCTTCAAACCACTTAAGGAGCTAAAGTTTCCAATCTTCTTGACAATCTTTTTAATTGTTAATTAGTAAAGAGTCACACCGATGCTGTTGAGGAAGCAAAAAGAAAAGGTTATTATGAAAATATAACATGTGGGTTGCATATCAGTTGATATCGCTCTTGTCCAAAAGTAAAAGCTTAAACTAAGAGGCACATGAAATGTGAACACAGGGCTGTTGTTTTTTTAGATGTAGTCATATTTAGGTGCTCGATGTATATTTTAATCTATGTATGCTGTAAATATATACTTTATTCTATTCTATTTCTGTAATTTGATGCAGACTTAAACCCCTTTAGATAAACCATCACATTTACAAATGAGTCCGTAAAACACAAATATATACATAAATAAACATTAATTAACAATTAATTCAAATTGAGACTAGAAGCTAGATTATACACACAAACAAAATCTCTCCATGTGCTTCTCTACTCTTACTCTCAATAGAAAAGAGATTGAAATTACTCATTATGTCCACTAGAGGAGGCCAGAGGACCACAAAGGGATATTGGTGCATCAAATGATCCCAGCTGCATCATCCTCTGCCTTTATGTGTGCACTAATAAGGTTATGGAATATGGCAAATACTACGTAAGGATGGACATCTCATTAAAATGACCCTGATATTGTGTTGCCTAGTATTAGACTAGCCAGGATTCCTTCAGTGCTTGACCAGCTTAGACAAATGTCAGAACAAAAGAATCCCCAACCTTTACTTAAAGTGGACTTTCCCTTTGATGTAGCTATTAAGGTTAGTCAGCCATAACAATTTTGAAACATTGCTTGTAGGACACTGGCACTGCAGTACTGAAGCTGATTAAAATGTGATTCATAGTTTGTTTCATTTCGTTTTTTCCTCTGGATTTATTAAGACCGTAGGTCTTAATAAAGTCCTAAATCATCTGCCCAAACACCTTACACATTGATTACACCAATTACCCTAATTATCAACAGCCAATTACCTTAACCTATTCATGTTCTTCTAGCTGTGGTTTATGGCTTGATTTAGGTCGGTTTTATTTCCTTATTTTATTACCCAGTTATAGTTTACCTCTGATGGAAGATTGTATCTCATTATTTGCATCTCGCTGCAGCCTGCTCTGCTATTCTATTCCATCCTATTCTTCTTCTCTCTTCCCCTCCTTTCCCCTCATCTCTTTTGTCCTCCACCTCAAGTGCCGAGAAAGTCAGTGAGGTTGAAGTAATGGCTGACTTCACTTACCAGCCAGAATTATCGACTGCTGCGCACACCCCTAGAACCCCTGGGAAAACAACACTGTGCACGCACGCACACACACACAAACACAGCCCAACGCCCGCGCACACACAAAACACAGTCATCCATCTTTACCCAACTAACACAGCACAGATGCTTGAAGGACACACCGGGACAAAGTCACCTCACATGCCAAAGCAGCTCCAACTCATATAGCCATCTCCTTATATGCAGCCTTACACTACACACATCAATAGACTCAACATAGTGGAATGTTAGTGAAGTCATTGTCAAAAACATAACAGAACAATACATATAGACAGAGAGGGGAAAAAGAAAGTAATTGGAGGAAAACAGAAGGATGACAGGAATATTGTGATGAGGAAGACACAGGAAACAAATAAAGGAAACAGGACAAAAGCAGGCCGTTTACTTTGCATATCTCATCAGATCTGTTCCACTTCTGTGTTGGGACCGCAGAGACAAGAGAGGCTGTCAGACAGCTGAGCTATCCGATTCTCTATTTCTGGAGGACAGAGACTCTGTGTTTTGCACTGCACACCCACGCACACCCAAACACACACACTGATCACAGCGACGTCTCCTCCGTCACCTCACAGTCTGCTGATTGTGGGATGGGATAAGTTAGCTGAGATAAAGACAACTGAAATAAAGAAAGGTAGACATGAAAGAACAGAGAGATAGACAGAGAGACGTGTGCACAGATAACTAAGCACTATTTGTATAATCAGCATTATTAGACATTAAAGATCTAAACAGCTTTGTATATGTTACTTGTCTATACATCTACTCACAAGGACTGGTTCTACATTTTGCCTGTTGGCCACAAAGTTAATTAATAAACAACCTCCAAATGAATGAAATGGTTTCATTAAGTGCAACAGATTTAGCCTATTTATTTGCAGTCTTTTCTTTTTTATATCAATTAAGGTTGATTACCTTTGGGTTTTGGACTTTTGTAGATATTTTGTAGCTCAAACGATTAATTGAGAAAATAGTCAGATTAGTTGATAATGAAAAGAATTGTTAGTTGCAGCCCTGGCTAATATACCTGCCGGCACTTCTAACACAGACTCAGGTGCAGTTCTACCACACTGCTTGAACTTGCAGTGCTACAGTGACATGGTCAGCTAATGTCACTCTGGTTTTTGAGAGCAAAACCGATATCTACTTAATTGTGTTTGCATTAATGTTCAGTTTGTTGTAGCTGTCGGTGTGGAAATCTCAGGTTCAGGGTCATGAGATCTACTGTGTTCGCTGACAAGAATAATTGTACCAAAGTGGTATTGATCATAAAACACAGGGATGATTCAGCACTTGCTGCAGTATACGCTGCTGTATGCAGTGTGTGTAATGGTATACTTACATCAGCGCATAAGAACAGCATATTTATGCAGGTCGGGTTAAGATGTAAGCCTGCATGTCTTTTCTTCATGCATCCGTGTGTGTGTGTGTGTGCGTGTGTGTTGATGGTGGTTGGGTTGATGTATTATGTACGTATTACGTATGGCTCTGTCCTCCCTAGATCTCTGCATCTCGATGGAATAAATGGGGCAGATGAGTCATGCATTAGCCAGAGCAGCAGGCACGCTCCCACCTCAGTCCTCAGTGCCACAAATCTGTCTGTGAGCTTGTGTGTGTGTGTGTGTGTGTGTGTGTGTGAGTGTGTCTGTCTAAGGGAATAGATTCAGAGCCAAAGGCAGAGAGAGAGCATGAGAAATAGTGACACTGTAAAAGTGCTATTAGAGAAAGATGATTGTAGCCCTGAGGGTGCTTATAAAGGGACATGTACATCACTACCACACTGAAATTCTGATTTCTCTCATCTATTTTTTTTTTTGTATTCCCCCAGCCTCTCTTGTCCTGTTAGCTCTATCCACACACATTTAACATGTCACTCCCAGTGGGTGCTGCCAGTTATTTTGCACAGGCCTTTGGTCATGCTGCCATTTCAAAGTGTAATGGCTTTATTCTAAGAAACTTTGAGGCATAATGGCTGTTATTTGCATTCAGAATTGGACCTTTTCCTTCACTTCAAACACACATTGACCCTTAAGATGTATCATCAAATGTTTGTGTTTTGTAAACTTGAAGAACACTGCCCCCAAACAATGAGGTTTATTAGAAGCACCAGTATTAATGTCAAAACTGCAAGTACATACACATTCATTCATACACAAAAACATACAAACTTGAGGGAAGATTTTTTACCAGATCATAGCTCTTAACCATCTGTGTGCAAGTGAAGCCTTGCAAGCAATAACTATCATCACTGAAACCTATTGAACTGAACATGTTTACATGAATACAATATATAGTGTGGATAGTCAAAGGACCGTACCTGCAGTTTTTGCCTGTTTTATCTAATTTATTTAAAAAAGATCAGCAGGACAGCACTCCAATTAAACAGCTTATTAATTCACAGACATTTCGCACTTCTTCATCTACTGTCAGCAGATGCTACTTTAGACGCTGAGGGGAACACTTGCTTTAAACTTCAGCGCATTAATAAATCATTTCATTGGGCTGCTGTCCTGCTGATGGTGTTTTGGGGGGGGTTCTGTTTTCGAGGAGTCAGCACTCAGCTACTGTATAAATAGTAGAGCTGAGTCAGTTGATTCTTTATAACTAAGTACAAATCACATGTCCTTTACATCACTACTGATTGTTTCCCAAAGCTTGCCATGATGAAGTTCAATCAATTTCCTCTCTTCCAGGCAACCACTGGTTCGATGCCTGTCTTTTATGTTGTGACCTTTGGGCAGACGTCCTGACTCTGATTAAAGCGCTGATGAACACTGATGTTAGATGAGGCTGATAACACAGAGTCGTTTCCTCTCTTATCTATCTCCCGGCTTTGTATATCTGTATGCTAATTCTATAATCTCTATAATCTCAGTGTGCATTTAAACTGAGATGGACATACCTGTACGTGGTCACTGCTGTGTGTGTGTGTGTGTGTGTGTGTGTTTGCGTCTGTGTGTGTAAGGATGACATCATGCCATCCTCCCCGCCCCATCACCACTAGTTGGACTTTATACTGCTGAATCCTGATCCATGGCACAAATGGTCCGGGATCCAGGTTTTCTCCAGCTGCTGTGTCGGAGTGGGGGTGGGACTGCACTGCAGAGAGAGAGAGAGAGAGAGAGAGAGAGGGATAGAGGTATGTAGTGGCAGAAAGAGAGAGAGAGAGAGAGAGAGAGAGAGGTGCTTGCCAGAGTGGTACCGTGTTAAGAGATCCACATAACAGAGGAAGAACGAGTGAAAGAAGAGGAGAGGAAGCTGGTTTGCCTCACAAACTGTATACTGACATTGACGCAAACTCCACATAGGTAACTATAGTTGTATGCATGTGGGTGTATATACCGGTGTGTCTTCATTTCTGTGTTCTGTGAGTGTGCAAAGGTCTGTCAGTCTCTGTTATTCTAAATGTAAATTCGATTTGCCGTCAAACTTGAGATATATAACCTTTTTTTTCTTTTTCGTGGTTTCCTCGTAGATTGAAACGAAGCCAAATGTGTGATGCTTTTGAATTTTAAAGGCAATCCACCCTCTGAATGAATCGGAATGCAGGCAAATTACACAGGACCCTGGTGTGTCTGAGTCAGATAGAAAAATGAGCCGCCAGAGAGAGTGTGATATTAATTATTTTACTGGTCAGGTTGTTGCTGCGTCTCTGTTGTGTCATCACAACCTCCTGACATCCTGGTTGAGGAGGATGCTAGCGGTGGCATTGATGAATACACCTGTGGTAGGGTGTTGCAACCACAGGTGTATTTTCCATGTCTAAAACTAACAGTCATACATCTGCTTCAGCTCTTATCTGTCTTCTCCTTCATCCCTTTCTCTCTGTCATTTCTCTCCACCTCCCTCATTGTTGTTTTCTCAGTTCATATCAGTTTGTGTCACCTTCATATGGTTTTTTCTGACATTCACACCAACAGTTTAGAGAAGATCACTGCACGTACAATTCCAAACAGTGAAGTGAACATGGTCCAAAATTCAAAGAAGAAAAGTGATGATGATGATGAAAATCAGTTGTATTTGGCTTTATTATCAAACTTTGCTTCAGGTGTAAATATAGAAGACATTTACACCAAGAAAAAACATGAATATCAACATCCTTCAAGAAGAAATTGCTAGAAGGATGTCATTCTTAAACAATAAATATGCAAAATAAATTAGAAGAGAATATAAGAGCAATATTTCCTTTATTCTATTGTATATATGTGTATTCTATTTCTTGCACAATTATTAATTTTTTGTATGGATTTATTCCTTTTTATAATGCAATTCACCAGCTTCCTCTCAATTTTTATTTTTACCTATCTCTGTCTGTCTGTCTGTGGTACTTCAGCCATGACGGGCGACATATCTGTTACATGTTTGTTTTTGTATTACAGGGTGTGGTGGGTGGATTCACAATGATATTCTTTTGATGTGTCTCACATGCATCATACTTTCATTAACCCCCCCCCTTCCTTTTCTCTCACTCTAACCCCTGCACCAGCTTTCATTTGTTGCCATGGCAACTGCATTTGATCTCCTCTCCCCTGCACCTCCATTTGAGCACCCTTCTTGTTACCCCATTTCTTTACCACTCTACTCTTTTTCTTTTTTTTCCCCCACCCAGACACGCACACACACCAGAGGCACTCTTCTCTGTCGTTTCCCCTCCTCCTCCTCCTCATCCTCCTCCTCCTCCCATGTCTCTCACCTTTCCCCTTACCACCAGCCATTTCTGGAGATGCAGCCACACCCTCCCTCTCTCCACCATGCCTTCTTTTTTCATCCAACTTTTTCTGCACCTCATACAATCCCACATGTGATGGTACATTTCATTATCACCATCTCAAGCCAAATGGACCAGCCTCTTCTGGTTTCTAATAATGATTAGTATGTTGAGGGCTGTTGGTTTGAGTGTGTATCTGCAAATGTTTTATTGATTAGTCTGGAAAGCCCTTTTATAAGCCACAAGGGCAAACACAGTAAGGGATTACAAGCCTTAAGATCAGTGTGTGGTGACAGGCTCTCACAAGCTGATATTACTTGTTAATGTTCATATATGACTTGGTATTATGGTGTTAAGTACTGGGGATGGATAAAATTTTCTTGAAAGGTATAAATACATAGCTCTGTTAGCATGAACCTACCATGGAAAGCTAATAACGGTTATAATTGTTATTGAGAAAGCATTAGAGAAGTGTTGATCTGTGATTTTATAAGCCCCTGTTTGTGTTTTGGTTATATTTGATTTGATTATATTCTAAGCTATTCACGTCATTTTCTGCATGCATATAAGATTCCATAAAACCTGTATTATCCAGTCCTATACCAACTGAACATTCACAACTTTACGAAGGTTGTTGTTTTTGCCAGGCTAATAAATTAGATAGTACAGGCGTTCGTGTAATTGTTTCCACCTCTTGTTCCTTTAGAACTGAATGGATATGATGCTATTAAAACCATAGAGACCTGTTATCAGTGACAATCTAGGCCTCAGCTTATATGAAGTGTGTGTTGCTTATGGGTAACATTGTGTTATATTATCTGGAAACATGCAGCTTTTTTACACTCCCTCGTGACATCGCTGGCCCCAAAGAATCAGAAATAGAGGAAGCTTGTTGGCTATGTACTCCTCACCAGCATTGTATGCAGAGCAGCCTGTTCTACTCCCAACATAGAGCCTATTAGTATTCACACACAGGCCTCTGCAGTGATCAGCACATGTTGAAGCATACACAAAAGAGAGGACTTGTATTCATATTCATATTCTGCATTCACAAGGCTGTCATTATCAGTATTCGTCTCACTGTCCTTACTGTAACGCTGCGAGGCAGTTTTTTACCTGCTGCGTCTGTGCAGGTCTGTCTCTCCACCTATTCTTCACACCCCCACGCATATGCAAATCACCATCACTCACACATCCACACCATTTTCAAGGTGCAAAGTGATTGACAGCAGATGAAAAAAGGGGGCTGACCAGTGCCTCATAAGATGCTGAGCCACAGTTCAGCTCGAGCACAGATACGAAGCATTAGCACTTTATCCTGAATATTAATGATGTACCGCATGAAAACTAAACTGCAGAGCCTGTATCAAATTCTTATTTCCAACACACACTGAATCAGATACAGTATATAAACACAATGCAAGCGTCAGGATGATGAATACGCCGAAGACTCAGATAGCGCTGAGTTCTATTCCTGGTAGCACAATCAATAGTGTATACACACACACACAAACACAAACACACACACACACTTGTTTTGGACCCATCAAAATGGAATAAAGGGAGACAATTGCATTATAAGCCATGTCCAGATACTCAGAACCCCGTCATCTAACATAACATGATTCATTAAATTAACGCACACACATACAGAGCAGTACTCTAGTTAGTCATCCCTTGTTCATATTTTGCTGCAAGATTGTCTAAACAGCAGTTCCTTCTGGGTGTGGCGCTGTGATCTAGCACCAGAGCCAGCCATGCGTGTAAAAATGAAAAAGCTAGCCCTGTCTGCACGTAAAGCCAGAGTTCATGTGAAGGGATAAGATATTTTGAAGCTCCGCGAGTGTTGAAAACAGTTTGGCTAATTTTGAAATCAGTTTGTTTTATGCAGCATTTATGTCTTTACTGAACTGTAGGTTAACGGACAATCATCTTTTAACTGTATTTATTCAGAGATGTAAGAAAGCACCAAGCAGCATTTCTGATAATTGATGTGACCATTAATGTGAGCCTTCATTAGACAAACAATGTTTAAATGTGCTGAATGATTCTGCAGTAAAACTTTTAGATGTTTTAATGAATACTCCAGGGCCAAATGAGCTCTGAGAGGACAAACAACTCCCCAGTTAACACTTTTCAGTCCCAAATAACAGTCAGTCAGTAAAAATCAATATTTGTCAACTTTGGAAATTGTGCTTTGTGTAACCTACAAACAGTCTATATAATCTACAGATTGAACTTATAGCACCAGCTGGCCTGAGTTCAGTGGGGCAGCTGCAGTTCAGGCGTTGGTTTATGTGTGAGCCTGTGTGTGTTTCTGTGTGTGAGTGTGTGTGTGCTCTTTGAAAAATAAAAAGAGATCAAAATCAAAGGAGAGAGAGAGAAACAGACTGTGACACAGAAAAAAGTGCACAAGTTGCTGCATCTGAACAGGCACAGCTAAATTTGTCTGGATTGCCATGGCAATAAGTGTTCCTAAGGTAATTCTGTGAAGTGTTAGCACAACGGACAGCAACACACATCAGGGGAAAGAAAGCAAACCTCAATTCGGTCAAACAAAGCGACAAATCTACAACCAAAATATGTTTAAATAAGGGAGATAAATGTAGGCGTAATCAACTGCTGTTATTATTATTAACAGCTTTTTTTCTATTTCTCTCACTTCATATTGGTATTAGAAATTGGAGTGTCAGTCCGGGTTTGAGCATGATATGCACACATTACCAGGATGTTTGGACAGGGTGGACAAGTAGAGAATAAAATAAAACCTTGTGTGGACTTTTGACATCCTTGTGGACAGACAAAGGCATGATAAAGATTAGTAGCATGAGCAACATGTTTTTATTATATCAAATATCAAGCAAACATCTTGTTTTCCTCTCTGTGTGCTATTGAGACTCACGTTTTTGCTTTTGAAACCTATAAAATCCACATTCTGTGCTACTCAGAAATCTGTGAATAAATGAGACAGACTGTGAGAGCATGAGGGTTGTTAATTTATTTTTCATCTATAATTTGACATTAGAGGTCAATGTCAGTGCATGTTCCTCCTCTGCTTTCCCTCTCCTCCTCATCTCTCTTCACTCTCTTCCCTCCTCATTTGTGTAAATTCATATTCTCATTGGGAGTTTTACATGTGGTTTTCTGTGTCTGTGCATCAGCAACATTTGTGCATACTAGAGTTTGAGTTTGTGAGTGTGTGTTTGCTAAAAGTCTACATAGGATTTTGAGCATTCAGGGAAAGTGTGTTTTGTGTGTGTGTGTGTATTTTCATCTTTTTGGTGTGTTTTGGAAAATCAGTGCTGATGCTTTCTCTTTGTAAACATTTGTGGTCATTGATCGAGATCCCTTGATTCTCCTTGCCCTCTCTCACACACACCTCCTCTCGATACCAATTCAATGTATGTTCCACATATGTTACCATCACACTAGACTGGTTTGGCAGTCTCAATAAAATAATAATAAGATGAGTCCATTAAAAACAATGCAATCACCCCAGCTTCTCCCCACCTCTGTACAGAAACTGGACACATAGACCCAGTCCTCATCGAGCGTTACAACACCCCAGGCTTCATTGGGTGTCTGTCGCGGGTACAGTTCAACGGAGTTGCGCCCCTCAAGTCTGCCCTGAGAACCGCCGCCCAGGCCCAGGCCACACCGACAGCCACTCAGCAAGGCAGACAACCTGCAGCCACCTTGCCGGTGTCTTACCAGGGCAAACTGGTGGAGTCCAACTGTGGGGCGTCACCTCTCACCATCCCACCGATGTCTGCTGCAACAGATCCCTGGCATCTGGACAACACAGGTGAGGATTACTTCAAATATCTTTTAAGATGCTTCTTCCTGTCCATGAGAACTCGCATGTAATTTCCTACAGTAACAACACACACCTGATATTTGCAAGTGACATGTCACAGTTTCTGTTTCGAATCAAGTTAAGGTGGTACATTTAGAGACACCTATTATTATGCACATGTGCGCATACAAGCTCTGTAATGATCCCTTCCATACTTCCATACTCTACCTACCTCTACAGCTACCTATATCTTAGATATATAAACCTACATGTCCATGTAAGCATACATACACAAACATACAAACACAGACCTCTGTACTGTGTCTAATGTTGCATTCCACACCAGCGTGTAGTATTTCAGAGTGTGGATGCAGCCGTTTTCCTCAGGCTTGGTGCCAACTGTGCCTTTGGGAACATTAAGCTATCTGAGATCGATTCAGTCCATCGACCTGTGCTCTAGGTCCAAACTCACAGGCAGCCCTCCAGCAGACTTCCACAGAGAGGACTAATATTTATTCTGCTTTACATTTTTAGATAGATCTAATCTATAATTTATCCAGCCCTCCGTCAGTCCCTCATTTACAGTGGTCATTGTCTGTCTTCTCATTGATTTTTTTGAATGTGTTTTTCTTAAGTTCCCATTCTCCTAGCTTCCTGTTGTTGTTTTGTTTTACTTCAAGTTTCAGATACAACCAATTCTTGACATTATATCCGAGCCCATCCAGTTGTAGACTGTAATGAGTCTGATTACTCTCCCCTCTATTTCTTCCAGATTTCATCCCCCTTTCCCCTCTCAGCCTCCTCTTCTCAGTCTTACTCATGCACTTTACTTCCCTGGAGAACTATGCAGTCAGCAGCAGAAATAGCTGACAGCTCCTTCCAGGCTGAAGCAGTCTGTGTGAGTGTGTGTGTATATGCAGGTTGTTGTGTGCAGTAAAGTTTGATTATACTTTACTGCAGTTCAAGTCCATGCTTTTACACACAAAATGGACAAATAAAAAAACAGTTATTGGAGATCTCAACAGTATTTTGGTTCTCCTTTTGCTTCTTCCTTTTATCACCCGACACCTCCTCCGCTCATCTCAACCTCTCATCTCTCTCTCTCTCTCACACTCATTTTCCCTGCACTTCTATCCATTCCAGTGTACAGGCAGAAGAAGCAGTTGTTATTAACCTCTTAACCTGTTGTGGATCTTTAATGAAATATGTGAAACAATACAGTAATAAATAGACTCCACTAGTCATCCCCTAAGGATGCTTAGCACTGGTGTATCCATCTACTTGATTGTCTGATGAATGTATGTAGTGAAGCAGGAGCCAAAATAGAAGAAACCAAGTGCTGTGTTTGTCCTTCGTTAGTGCTGTGCATTACAGTGCATTCTGTATTTGCTTCAGTGTTAATGCAGCGCAGTTTATGCATGACATTATTCCTTGTGACTTTTTGCTGCTGAAAAAAAGATGTACACTACCGTTCAAAAGTTTGGGGTCACCCAAACAATTTTGTGTTTTCCATGAAAAGTCACACTTATTCACCACCATACGTTGTGAAATGAATAGAAAATAGAGTCAAGACA
>JAVQJL010087809.1:0-26399 GCA_036024295.1 Nannoperca obscura
AATACCAATACAAAATGAACAAAAATCTGACATACACTTTGTACGGGGCTGGGACACCTACGGCGTGTTCCCTCGCATTCCCCCCCCCCCCCCCCCAGATATTAGTTGCTCCACCAAACAAGCATTTATGTCAAATTCCAGTGAATTTAACAGACACGCTATGAGGTCGTGACATTCACTGAACCCTTTTATTGATTGAAAATTAGGGGGTAGTCGGGTCAAGGGGGGGAGGGAGGGGGGTGCAAAATGTTTGTACATTTGGGAGTCTAAGCAAAATGGGTGCCCTCTGATTTTCCGTGATTTCTGCACAATCAGAGGGAACGAGCGGGGGACCGGGGCCATTTGATGTTTTGAAAGGCTTCAGATGGCTTTAATTAGGACCTATAAAATCTGTCTGCCCCATTCTCTGAGGCAGCGCTCTGGAGGAACAAGAAGGGAGGGGAACTGGCAAAAAAAAAAAAGAAAAAGCAAACCGATACAGAAAGTCACTTCGGCGAAGGATTGTCTAATCAAAATTTTATAACCCTCCTTTTTTCTCCTCGTTGCTCCCTCCCCTGCCTCCAACCCTCCCTTCCTTGATGCTGGTGGTATGTAGGCAGCCTTATTATTCCCTCTTTGTCTGGCTGCTGTGTTATCTACAATGACCGCCCCCCCCCCCCCCCTTCAGTCCTCCCACCACCCTCAACCTAACTACCGTCTACAGTCGGCTCGAGCCCAGACACCTGAACGCTAGACATAATGATCAAGAGAAGTTCCAGTCTGTCTGAAGCACAGCTAGTTGTTTTAGTTTTTCTTCTTCCTCTCTTTTTTTTTGTCCTCCTGCTGGCCTGGCAGGCCCTCCCAGTACCTCTGCCTCCTTACCATTTCTCCATCCACAATCAAGACACGCTATGTTGTTTATGAGTTTGTATGTGTGTCTGCGCCTTTGTGTGTGTGTGTGTGTGTGTGTGTGTGTGGGTGTGGGGTACAGGGCTGCAGTTTCATCGCTACTGCTACTGTTGCTGTCGCTGTGTAGCCTATATGGATCTTGGATGGAGTGTGGGTGACTCACACAGCTGCAATACACACACTCATGAGGAAACATCAAAGACTTCTTCTGTATGTGTGTGTGTGTGTGAGAGAGAGAGAGAGAGAGAGAGAGAGAGAGAGAGAGAGAGAGAGAGAGAGAGATTTCAGTTATGCTGTTCTGGCGAGCGTCTGCAAGAATATAGGTATGGCATGGTGCCTGTAGTTATTTTTTTTTCTGTTTTGTTCAAAAAGCTGGGGCTATGCTACTCCTTTTTTAAAAGTATTACATTAATTGAACCATATCACTGCACCACATACTGGAGGCTCTGAAGCTTCATGTATTCCCTGTTTTAAGTTTTTCCAGTGTGATGATGTTAAACCTGAGTCTTAATCTTGGAATTCAAAAGGATTGGGGTCTATAAAACAACATTATCCCATTATCAATGAACAGGAGTTGAATCTTTTGAGCTTCAAAAATAAACATAAAACACAACTCCTGCTTGAAGATTCCATTTTTACTTTACTGGAGTCTTTAAATGAGGACCTCAGACGCAGTCTGTCGCACCTCGACTCTGACAATGGGCGTCTTTGAGTTGGGGTTTAAGCCAAGGTGGCTTCTGAAGTTGAGCAAAAAGAAATACAAAACACTAATTAGAGGTGGGAGTTGGTAAAAATGCTTCTATATGTGTATTTCTTTGACGGGCAAATTCATCTTCAAGAGTGCCTTCCTTTTGAGCAGTACATGTCTTTGTTTTCTCAATTTGTGTTGGTTAGGGATTACATCATTTGGCTGTTGCTGGGTTAGCTAGATAATAAGCTAGCTTGCTTTATGGAAAATGGCTGGTTGGAGTGGAGTCTTTGTTCGGCATCTTTGCTTGACAACAGAGTGAAAAACGGAACAAGTAGAGTTGCATGTAATGTTTTTCTGCTTCTAGTCGAATGAGCCTAATAATGTTTACTTCGTACACTGAGTTGTTTTTCTCAACGATGTCCATTTTTGATAAACTTGTTTGTCAGAGGATTATCCCTTGGAATGGCTGGACAGCTGGAATGGGCTCTCTCTCTATCCTCAACCATGTAATCTTCTCAGATATGATGTTTTGAAGAACAAGTGATGGTAAAATTTGCACAGAGCTTCGGCTAGAATCCTGCCACTTGTTTGTGTGTGTTTTCTGAAAGCTGACTCTGTGTATCGTGGCATCAAGGAGATTGAGGATGTCTCTTCCTCTGCCACCACTCTTTGAAGGGGGAAGTAATAAAAAGCTCAGTGGGTGCAACAAGCTGTTCTTCCCTCCTACACTTTGAGGCTTTCTACCTGGAGATGAATAGGAGGCCCCTCCATAACGAAGGGGGAGAACAGAACATTTTATTGAAGGCTGAGGATGTGGGGGGATGCACCATAGCTTATAGACACTTGGTGTGAAATAGTCCAGTTGTACCAGTTTACAGGATAGAACTGTCTATTTAGTTTGATAGAAGAATTATTATTTTAGGTTCTATGAAGGCATCATTTTCTCAATGACTAATCTGTCAACATGTTTGAGTACAAATGATGCAAATCTGTTAAGGTTTAAGTAGGTCAAAGGGGTGTTAGGTAAACATTACCAAATTGTCCTGTTAAATCCTGCTTGAAGTTAAATACTGTCTTCATAGCGCGATAACACAACATCCATGATAATGACATTGGACAATCACAAAGCCACAGATTAGGATTTTCGGTAACCAGATTTATGCGTGAAGGAGTGAAGTCATGGTCAGGAATGTAAATGATGGAGTCATTCAATTACCACCATGCCCTTTCCTGGGAAAAGTCCCCAGCCGTGAAGAGGTTAATTGTTTTTGAATCTCCATCCGAGGGGAGAAAATGGAAAAACGGGAGGGATAATTGAGCCACTGATAGTTGAGTGGATTATGGATTTCTGTGCCTTTCCAAAGGAGAAAAGAAGAGGAGGTGAACGCAAGCTGAAGGAGAGAAGGAAAGGAAAGGAAGGGGTGTGCGGAAGGCACATGTTGTGCGATGCAGCCGCAGGGGTAGTCTGGCATCTTAGGAAGAGGGAGAACTCCAATCCTGTTTAGCCCGCAAGGTGACCCTTGACCTCTCGCATGCTCCTCCCTGCTCCAGGTGCAAGCCCTCATTGCTGGCAGCTCACACACAGACACTCACTGCAAGCTATTTTTTCACACACTCTGCAAGTGCTGGGGGGAAACGCCATATGAAAACGCAGATCCTTTTCACATTTTCATCCCCCCTGCTTCTTTTTCTTCATGCCGTTCTATTGTCAGGGGTTAAAGATCCCAGCCTGCTTGTTAGGGTGGGGGAGTGTTGTGATAATATCAGGCCTCTTTTTTCTTCTTCTCTTCTTCCCCTGGAATATTTTCTCGCCAAGAAAATGGATGACTGTCGTTAAATGGGGGAAAGAAGATGATCTGATATGGTGCAATAATCACAGGAGTGTTAATCAGAGGGATGTCATGTATAATTACTACAGTGTTTGATAACACCACAGTGAACCACCTCAGGCCATTAGCGAAAGTTTCCCTATGCTATTAATGGGCGTTAATAAAATTCAAGAAAACCCGGATGGAACGAGCCCTCTCCATGGCCCAGTGGTTAAAGCACTGTAAGGTTAATGAACCAATTTACATACTTTCTGCTGCCATCTGGGTGGAGTGATGAGGCAGATGCTCCCTATTCTGTACTGTTGCGTTGTGCTGTTAAACACAGAGGAATGTGTCAGGTCCACAGAGGTCGATGAGCACATTTTATATTAAGCCTGTGGTTAAAAACAATCATGAAGGTACTGAAAATCGATGCTGCTGAAAGGTCCTGTAGAAATACACTAAGCATCGACCAGTCTCCTTTTTTTAGTATGTGTTTAATTTCATTTAACCCTATTGCAAAAGGGTCAATAATGAATGCCTGCTTTTGGTGGATGTTAAATGTGGTTGGAGTCAAATTGGACTACCACTCTCGGACACCAGCCTTAGATATTGTTATTTTATAAAAGGTGATGCTTCGTGATTGAAAAAAGAAAAAAATGTTAGGGAGAGGGTAGTCATTTGCGCTTCAGGCGAAGAGAAACTCGACAGGGGCGATCCACAAGAATCACCGTAGACTAGGCTGAAGACTGGGGGGAAAAAGGGGATTAGTGTCTGTCCACCTCTCTGCCATCCTCATCTGGATGATCACATTACAAATAGAGCATTCTTTTAGCAGCGGAACACAATGAGGTCTGACGGCGATCAATAAAGCAGCGTGAAAGCATAGGGATATACTTAAAAAAATCAAAGGCACTGGTTGGCATGCCCATCATCTGGCCGGGTCTGCTGGAATCAGATAAGGGAGCCGGGCCTTGCAGGAAAGGTTGTTCGGCCCCAGGGCCGCTCGACTTGACAGATATCCCTCCTATTGGCACCCATTGCAGACTGATTTCATCTGCAAATGGGAAAAACCAAAACGTTTCTGCATTTATCTGGTCTCTCTCTGATACTGTACATGTGGAAGAACGGCTGAAGGGATAGATGGGTAAAAGGGAGCATAATATATAATCCACACAGCGTGTATGGGGAGAAAATACGCAGCTATTTCTCTAACCCCTCTGTTGTCCTCCATGGCGGATGGCTTTTACCTCATGCTTCACTTAAATTATTTGAAGAAAATAAAATCACCCTGGTTTTGGTTTGACAATGTGTCAGAGCTGGTGCGAGTGTTAGGCTCAGATTAGCTCTTTGTGTAGCGAGGAGAGAGGAAAAACGAGGTGGGGGGGTCAGGGATGGGGGAACAATACCGCCGTGATCCCAGTTGAAAGAAATAATTTGCACAATTTTATGAAAGTTGTATTTGTCCGGTCGGATGGTTCTAACAAAGCCTAACAGCCACGGTGGAACGTGATTTAAATGACGGCCGAACTACAAAGCTGGCAAGATGTCGGGTTAGAGTCATTTCTCAGCTGAACGCTCTCCAGGTAAATGCAGATAATGCACTCTCAAGTTTTTCTTTCTCTTTCTTAAAGAAGTCTAATTTCTACAGATGGTTCTCTGCTAACACCAGTGCTGCCAGAACGTGTGCTCAGAGCTAAGCTTGTACAACATTTATGTGAAGATTAAAAGACATCATGGCTACACTTTATGCCTGTAAATTCATCCCTGAAAAAGTAGCTCAGAAAAGCACAGATATTTTTGTTCTTCTTAAAGTATTATCAGGAATTTCTTTCTTCTAACTTCACCCCAACTCTCTTTTATAAAACACACCCGACTCTGACTTTTAAAACTTTAAATACCAGGGTGGTAAACTTGCAACGGATGAGAGTTCAGGTAAGTGTACAAGATATGTACTGAGAGGATGACTGCGATTTCTCAGACTGAAACCTGCTGTTCACTTGCAGTGCAGATAAACATATCTACATATATCTGTTGTTGTCTTCAGTTTCAGAACCCCCTACAGTATTTCCTGGTGACTCATTTCTTTCCGAGCCATTTATGCTTGAAAACTTCCTAAGGATGAACCACACATATTATGGGCTTTATCGTCGATGAGGGACCATTGGGCATAATGAAGTTCTGTTTCCCAGCTTGAGTTTGGGAGTCTCATGATTACAAATGCTCCTCTCATTGTTTCCCATCATCTCCTGCCTAATTGAAGACAATATAACGAGACAATGGGGTCTCGCTCATCATTCTGCATCAATGGCATGCTCTATGGAACGTGCCAGTCTGTTAAAAGTGGGGTGGTGGTGGTGGGAGGGGTGTGTGTCTGTATGGATACTTGAATACTTGAGCTTGTTTAATTTGGACCAAGAAGATGGACAATTAAACTACAGCTCCCGGGGGGGGTGTTCATTTTTTGGTCATTTTCATTTTTGTTTAGGGTTTGGAGTGGGGTTTGTAGGCTGGGAGGGGATTGGGCGAGGGGTCTGCCTCTGGAGGGGTTGTCTCAGATGATTAGGACAGCCAAGTGGGAAGAGTCCCTCAGTGCCTGGCCTCCTTCACCTCCCTAATATGCTCTGAATAAGTCCCCCTCCGCTGTGCGTTTGTTGTGGGGTTTGGCGGGAGGTGGGGGGGATTATGTCTGGCCTAGGTTTAGGAGTGTTTGTCATCTGCCCCCTCGAGGCCTGCGCTGGCTCCTTTGTCTGAGTGTCAGGCGTCGGTACAATGTCAAATCACACAATGAGCTTATGCAATCAGGGCATCTTGGGTTAGGAACTGACACAGGTTTTCATGTCTGGACTTTTCTTTTTTGAGTAACTTAATTTTAGGGTCGAGAATGAATATAGCCAATTTACTCTATTCACTGTTAGAATAGTTAGATTTTTGCAGTCAATGCATATATATGCCTATTTTTTAAACCTAATCCTAACCCTAAATCACAGATTAGAACTATTTAAAAACATTTCTCAGTCCATACAGTAGTTACACTATGTATTTTTTGCATTTATGTAAATTACTTTGCACGACTTGGATGTGGCGTGGTATGACTATATTCTTAGAATATTATCAGTTGAGAGCACATTTTATCTATGAGTAAACAATTGGTTTTGTTTTGAGTCGCTCAAACTCAAACAAGAACTCCGCCATTTTGCACTGACGTTCAACAGTCATGCAGAGAAAAATCAATCACAGAAGAGGAAGTAATGCTCATTTCTGTACGGATACATTTTTTCTCATTTGAACAATGAGGCGCTGTGGCATTGCATGGCATTGTTTGTTCCCCAGTCTTACAGCGCTATCACTACCACATGCATCTTGAAACATACAAGATATAGAATAAAGTAAAGAAGAAGAAATGGAAAAAAGTAAATGTTTGGAACACTTAATACTAGAAATTAGGGATATAGGGATATAGAAATGTAACAGTAGAATATATATTAGTTCATATATAGTGGCCTATTCCTGGTGCCTGCACAGTCTGAAATTCAGTTTTATGGTCTCAAAGGGGTTTCTATGGTTTCACACAGTGCCTCTATGTATGAAATTTGGAAGAAAGATTCATTCATCTCCACACAATGGCTAACAAAGAGGGCACTGAGCCCTGGCCAAAAATCACAAGTTACATTGAAAACAAACAAAACGGTCTTGCTGCATACAGAGGAGGCAAAACCTCCCAATGACTGATAACAGTTATGGAGGATTAAGGCGCTGTGGGGAGAAGTGGCTTCTGTGGCTTTGCATTCAAGTCACCTGGCCATTTGAGCACCAGGAAATGGCACTCATTCCTCCTTCCCAGTAACAAAATAAACCCAAATCTAGCTTCCTACTATTTCAGTATTTCAATGTAATTTATTTCACTGGAAATAGTCAAACTGATTTATGGTTTTGATTTCACTGCACTTTGGGCACTTTTATCAAAATTGGGCTTAAAAGACTGTGGATTCTGTGATTAAAGGTTTATTTAACAGCACACCAGCATTCCTCCATAATAACTAGTTTAAAAAATGTAATTATACAAATGGTTAAGTGTTTTGAAACCGTGTGTTTCTATATAATCTGTAGAATAACTGAAGAAATAGAACCACGTTCATACACGCATTACATCCATACAGGCACACAGTGCTTCCAGCTCAACCCCATTTCTGAAAAGGTTTGTGAAGATTTGACAAAATTTAAGTTTGGTTATCCTGAATCATGGTGACCTATGGGAACTTTTTCAGTCTCAGCTTTTTTCAAGTTGAACTGGCTGCTAATTCTGACTCACAAAGGTATACTGCAGTGACTAATCATCTCACATTCCCTTGTCACAATATACAATTGCATATAATGTCTCCAAGGGCGTACCTTCCTACTTTGCAGATGAGTAAATACCCCAGGTGGATGGGTGTTAATGACACCCAACAAGCTATCATTGATCACTTCAGACTTTTTATGCTCTTATGAATGGCACTTTTAGGTGTTTCTCCTACAGCTGTGTTCAGAGTCTCACAAGTCTTTTAACTGACAGAAAACATTTCAGACAATGAAAATATCAGAAGTTCACTTGATATGCCTCGCCTGCTTGTGGAATTTTTTTTTTTTTAGCTTCTAAGTATTTTCCACTTCATTTGACTGTGCCTGAAGGTATATTAAAACCATTTTCATAAAGACTTTTGAATAAGCCCTTGAGATGTTTTTTTATAGCCGGGGTTTTAAGGAGTGTAGATAGACACATCAATGGCTGTTTGTGTGTGTTGGTGGTGAGGGAGCAAGTAATTACAGTTGTGTGTGTAATTGAGTTTTCCTGGGTTCCGGGGAAAAGTCTCATCTGACCGACAGAAATGTGTTCTTTGGTGCTTTTTTTTGCCTGGAATTATATTGTAGAAGAGGGAAAATAGTTGTGGTATCACAGCAGTTTCAATCTCAGCGTGATTTTGACGAATTTTAAATGCTTCCAAAATTAGTTGCACCACATCACACCACCCAGAGTCCTCAAAAGGTGAGAAAATAATGGAATTGAATTGCATTTTGCTTACACAGAAATACATATTCCAAACTCCAATGTATTTCTTTGTTACATCCTTTTGAAACGTGGAAAAGGTTGTAGGAGGCTAAGATTAATACACTGGCAAATATCAGTCTATGCAAATCACCTATCAAATGGAGTCTGACTTTTTTCTGTTGGTACAAGAAAGACAATCTGATGCAGATGATCTCTGTGTGGGCAGGAAGCCTTGAAGGTTTGCATCATGTCTGCCACGTTCTCCCCGAGGGCATTCTAGTCTCTTTACATGCAGTAACGCACACACACACACACACACTCATGCACGCAAGCTACCGTTTTTCCGCACAGCGCTGCAGGAGTCTGTCTTCATCTGTCCTATTGATTGATGAAGCAGGCGCAGCGGGGCATCCGAGAGAGGCAGAAGTCTAGATCAAGGCTGTGAGCTGCATCACTGGCATCCACACCACATGCACATTCACACACACACACACACACACACACACACACACACTCTTTCACTGTCTCTGTCATGTTCTCTCTGTGTCTGTCACAGCAGACACTGTAGACACGGGCAGCCATGACACACAAGTGTACACACATGCAGACTGAGGGACATGACACACACAGCAGTGCTGACACACTCAGGTCGTCGTAGCACACCATATTACACTTCACACTCACACACACGCACACAAACTAAATGAATTAGCATGGCTTGGCTGTGTGAGTGCCTAAGTTGGACAGGCGTTTTCTATAAACATAATGTTTGTAGATTAGTTGGGGTTAATGATCCGATTGCCTCGGAACTGCCATGGCGTCTGTGTGTGTGTGTGTGTGTGTGTGTGCACATGTGTGTGTGCACATGTGTGTTTTTGGCTAAGGGGAAAAGGCACTGCTCTACTGTGCTGTCTCCCTCACTTCCAAATGAGACATGCCCGAGGCACCATTACAAGAGCAGTATTTATGCTATTAGGGAACTGGGTTTGCCGCGCTAGCAGTGGTACCAGAATGAAAGGGGCTAAAATTATGTCTTGACTAACCTCAATGGGCAGGTCCAGTATTTTTTTGCAATTCCAAGTTGTGTACTTAAGGCTATTTTTGCAAATCACATGTTGGAATATTGCGCACATTATTTCTGAGCCATGTAGACGTAAAAGCCAAAGGAATAGAGCAATTTTTTTCAAAAGTGTTTGTTCTTTCAGAGAAGGAATAAAAATCCAGTGTCAGGGAGTTTTTCTTTTTCTCTCCTTCATCTTTACTTTAGTGTTTAAAATTAGCTTCCTAGTCCAAAGCAGAAATAGTGCTCTGCAAACAACTTTCTTCAACTCTGTCAACTGGAGTCGGTGGGTTCAATGAGGGTGTAGACCCTCCAAACCCACCTCCACCCTTCTCACAAACACACTCTGAGAAGCCCCACTCATGTAATGCTGAATGGACAAAAAACATGACTGAAAGAGAAAAATTACTAAGACCCCTACTCTTTTTTTTTTTTTTTTAGTGACCCCCCCCATTCCAGCTACATATTTTTCTCCAATCCCTCCCTCCCTCCATCCTTCGTTCCCTCCCTTCTTCTCCTCCGGCGTTCCTGTCGAGGCATGCCTCCGTCCCCGCCAACCAGCATCGTCCGGGGCAGGGCGAGGGGGCAAGATGAGAGGAAGGGTGGGGGGTGCAAACAAAGGAGCACTGTTGCTGCCTCTCTGAGGTTTTGGGGAGGGTCGACATCAAGCTGAAGGGGTGCGGGTGGAGGGGTACAGACGGAGCAAGAGTGTGACTGAGGAGGTTTATCATTAAGAATAGAGATTAAAAATAAAATGGGAGGGGAGCAAGGGGTATCTGTTCTGTTCACAGTAATAAAGAGGACAAGCAGTGTCAGTCATTTTTTCACACGCACCCAGACACACAGTTTTCTCACTGTAAGCAATGCTGCAGTTAGTGTGAGTGTGAGAGATAGGGGAGGGATGGGGATGGCTCATTGTTTCCCGGCCATTGTACGATATTTGCTTAACCCACGCGCTTTATCCGTGCAGCTGTATGCTACAAATGAGATGGGGGGAAAAGTGTGTACGTGTGTGCGATGGTGGCTGTCGCAGCTGTTAGCAATTTCATCAGTGCACTGTAACACTTTACAGACACACACAAACACAAACCCTGTCAATTTACGAAGCAGTACAGCCATTATAAAATTATTCTCCAAACAGCACAATCACACATGAACTCAGTCTCCGCAAAAAAAGATAAACGATAAACGATGCAGCAACGAGCCAACACTGCTCGCTTTTAATAATAATAATACAATAATACATGTGATTTATATAGCACTTTTTGCTATATAGTGTTGCGATTCAACACTACAACAGTGGCTGTTGTCACTCTGATATCTTAACATTGCTCGGACTGCATTCAACTTTATGCTTTAAAAAAAAACAACTTACATGGGATAAAAAAAAACATTACAAAATGTATCTTGACTTACATGTTAGTACATGCTTCTTAAGGTTATAAACTGCATCAATTTGCAATCTTTGTGCCTGTCTTGTTCATACATTCTGTCTACATGCTGAGTAAGAAACTGTTTTGAAAGATAACTGAGTTTTAGAGGCAATAACTGGAATCCCACAAGACCCAACTGTATGAATGGAGTATTTTATTTATATATTTTTCTTGATGTGGGGTGCTGGTAGAGATATCTCCATTCCACTCGAAACAGTTTCTTAATGGTTCGTTTCCCCTTTCTGTCCTTTGCCGTTTCAGGTCATAAAAAAAGCTGGCAAGAGAAGAAGAAACAGAACGAGCGCTAGCAGCATTAGCCTTCGCCGCAGAGGGAAGGAAGAGAAGCGGAAGGCAGCGAGGAAAAGATGAGAGCGATGAAAGAGAGGTGAGAGCACTCGGTTGGCCCCAGGCTTATACATTGTCTTGTGTGTGTTCGTCTGTCCTCTGTTGCCCTTCCACCTGATTGCCTGAATCAGCTATGTACCTTGGGTGGGTTTGGTGTTTGCATGCATGTGTGCGTGTTTGTTGTGTGTTTGACTGTGTCTGTCTTAGTTCTTGTGTGTCCCTGGCGTCAAGCCACAGCCGCCAGGTGAAGAACGACAATCCTGTCTGAGTCACCTGCTGCATCCTCAACTTCTCTATTGTGTTTATCGCTCCATCTTTTTCTCTGTTTTCCACTCGCCTTCATTAAATCCACCAGCAATTCTCCTTTCTGTGTATGTTGATGTATTTCCTGATTTAGGTCTCTTGGAAATGCAGAAATGACACAAAGTGAGACTGATTAACAGGGTCTGTTTAAAAAAGAAAAAATAAATATTATTAAGGAACCATTCACCCAGACGAGAGGAAGATTTGAAGAAAAATACAAAATCTTTGTATTTCATGTATTCTTTGGTCATGGATACTGAAGTATGGAAGTATATTTATCAGTATTGATCTTATTGAACCTACATGCTAACCATAACTGTATGCTAAAACATAAAAACTCCCCCTGTGTTATCACAGATGTTAGCTTGTTCCTGTTTTGAGTCAGAACACAGAAAAAGACGATTTGATCTTTTCTCTCCAGCATCCATCAGAATTTTAAAAAGGTTTAACATTTAGGGATTCAGGGAGTAAGAAAATAAAGCATTACTTTAGAGAACAGTATAGCCAAAAGGCAAAACACAGGAATGGAACTGGGAAAAGAGCCACCTTATTGTCTTAACTGTGTTTCAGCGGTACCCAAAGTGAGCAGTCTCTCAGAGAGTCACTGTCTCTGTGAAGCTGAAAGTAGCAGTAAATCAGTTTCCAGCATGCAGGCATGGCCAGAATGGCTGCCACTGTACAAAGATGGGAGGATGGTTGAAGAGGAGAGGCAATGAGAGGAAAAGAAAATGTTGTTTTTCTCACTTCTTGTCATTTATTATTGCTGTTTTTTATTATTACTATTATTATTATATTGTAGGCTCTAATGGTAATGTACAGGATTTTTTTCAGTTTTATTTATGAAAGCTGACTTTCTAAAGATACCACTTTTTTTCTTTTTTCCTTCCTTTTTTCCATTGAACACCAATTGTAAAAGCTTAAATTGATTGGATACAGGTTGAAATACTATCATAATACAACATTTGGTGATTAAAGAACAAAATGGGAATACATGTAGGGTTTAATGTACAAGACACCTTTCCAGAAACACAAATTAACCTGTGATTCTTCTTTTACATGACATAATACTTACTGCCTTGTTGGCGTGCCCTGCCAGTACAAATGTTGTTTTTCATTACTCTCTACTTCCTTTGTCCAGCTCCGAGCGATACTAACAAAATTAACTGTACCTCACAATGACTTTGCAGAAGACAGAGAAATTCAATTCAGCTTTTTTCACTTCAACTCAACTCATTTCAGATCAACCCAGTCCAGTCGAACTCAATTCCCTCCTCTAGCTCTTCATGTCTTACACCCTGCATCACTTATTTTCAGTCTGCCTGAGCCGGGAAATCTTCTGTCTTTTCTCACATTTTCATCTCCCTATCTCTCTCAAGCGACACTGCCCCCCCTTTCTCTGGTTTATGCTCATGCAACTGGTCTTTTTCTTCATTTACAACCTTCCATCACTGCCTTTCTTTCTTCCATCTGTGCTCGATGTTAGTTTCCCAGGGAAGGTACTCACACTGATGTTGCATGGGCCAATCTCTACTGTTCACAACCACCAAATAAAGGGCATTCCACCATTTTAGAAGACAGGGGATGATGATTCAAGAGATTAGAAGTGTAAAGTGATGGTTTAAAAGAAAGGGTAACATCCTCTAAAGGATTGTCCAATTCCAATAATAATTTGTTTTAATTATTAACTGTTCAAATCACCACAGTCAGACAAGACAAAGTTGTTTTTAAATGGAAATAGTTTTGAACTCCTTTTTGAAGAAAAAATGCCATCTCCTTCTTCTTTCATTCTTTTGATGAATGTACCATATATTAGTGGAGTCACAACTATACACAACCTCATTGTTTTAGGACCTGGTCAATTGAAGCAAGTGTACTGTGTGGAAGAAAGAAAGGAAAAAAGGTGGAGGATGTAAGCAAGTATCCAGACATGCCACTGCTCCTCCACCCCCTTTTCCTCTCAAGTGTGTCTGTCCTCTGCTCCGGTAGAAGAAGGTCTTTCAAGAGCAGCCGAGTCTATCTAAGCTGGCTTTAAAAGCTGCACAGCTCAAGAAGCACCATGGTTCTCTTTTAGTGTCCGTTTGTGTATGCTGAGGCGGGGTTGCAAGGCTGAAGCCACAGTGTGTCCCACGGTTTCATATTTCAAAAAGCGCATATGGGAAAATGAGTCACTCCGTCAAGTCATATTGATTCACTGCAGGACTGATGGGGACAGAGCGAGGAATTCTCAGTTTCACGCTCATGCAAAATAACCGGAAAATGATGAACGATGGTTTACAATGGTGGTGGTGGGGGGGGGGTCAGCTGGGGAACAGGCATTAAAAAGCCTGATGGACAAGTGTCGAAAGTGGCAACATTTGTGTCTGCACAAAGGAAAGCGTAGAACAACAGAGTGCTGCTCTATCAAAGGCTTTTTCCCCCCTTCAGCAAAGACACCCATCAACCACCAGAGGATTAAAGATTAGAATGAGAGCTTTTATTGAGTTTGAAGCCACAGCAGTTTCAAAATGGATGGATGGATGGATGGATGAAAGATTGATGGGCATGAGGGGGCAGAGAGAGAAGCATTTCAATGGAGAAAGAAGGTGGTGGGCACATAAGATTTCAAAGAGAGTAGGAATTAACAAGAAAGGAAAATGGATGTTGGTGGGGAAGATTTCAAAGTGAGTCTGAGAGCATTATCTATGAGAGAGACCCAAAAAGGGTAGAAATACTGTAGAACTGGTAAATAGACAAGTGGGGGTTAGGGCCAATGGAGCGATGCCTCTAATGTCTTTATAAGGCAATAAAATACTGCACTTCCTGGCCTCTCTCTTAATTGCTGCGAGAGATGGGATGAGATGGGGGGAGCCTCGACTCTACCTGCCTACTAAATGAGGCCTCTAAATCCTCATTGCTTGGCCTTGGGGGCTTTCTTTTAGATTGCTATGCGAGCAACATGGATGCAGAAAGAGAGCAACTCAAGGAAGGACTACATTAGAATTTTCTTTATTGTTCTTTTGCTTGAGATTAAAGTTGAAAAAGAGAAATAAATGCAGAGAAAGACGAGAAGGGATAAGGGGAAGTCTGTACTTTAATGATCCTCTTAGAATGAACTTAGTGAATAAAGGTGAATGGAGAATGACAGAGTAAGAGGAAAAATCCAAAGACCTCAAAGAGTTATGAGTAAAAATGTAATGTACTTTAGGCCATTGCTAACAATAACTACTTGAGAACACACAGAAGTAAAGAGGCAGGGAGAGAGAGAGAGGATTTTATTGACTCAGCGGGAAACAACCGTAGAAATGGCTACGCTTCCCCAAGGAGCTGTATGCTGAACTCTTCAAAATGAGAAAAGTAAAGGTTGCCATCATTGGAAAAGAAAACATTTTCATTTCATAAACTGCTTGTGTAAGGGACCCTGCCCCAACCTCTAACCCTCAAATAAGCTTAACTAACAGAGCCTTCAGAGGCAGACATAAGATTCATTTCTTTTACGAAGTTGAAAGGGGCGAAAAAGGCACACACTCATTCTAAACTATACCCCACATACCTGCTGATGTACTTAAATAGAAGAGCCATTAAAATCAATATTTGCTTCTAACTGAGACGGCATCAATTTGAGAAAGGTGACTTATAAAATGTTTGCGAGCATGTATCATAAGATAGCAGATGAAAATGTCCATGCCAAACTGTAAGCCTTTAACTACATCCAGATATTATAACTTTAGGCTAACCAGATGTCCAGTGATGTGATAGATGTACCTGTGGGGGAAGAATGGTAGAATTACCACATCTCTCACAGACAAAAAATAAAACCGTGTTATCGCTTCTATTCTATTTTAATATTTCATGTCATTTTTCAAACGCTCCAACTGACTAAAATTACACAATGCTTAAATCATTTTTAATCATGTAATTTCTATAACATTAACAGTCTACTCATTGTCGATTCTGTGCTGTTGAGTATTATTGAAAATCTTAAGCTATTCTTTAACATTGTTCTGCACCAACAAGCCCACGCATCTTGTGGTTTTCCGTCCAGTCACCCTATGTGCTGTATATTCAACATTATGGTAATTTCAGACATTGCGATTTTGTTTTCCAAAATGTAAATCTCAGTGTTAATTTTTGTCTTTTGTCCGTGACTTAGTGATATCGGGTTCATGAGCTGTGCACCTAACTTTAGCGTATTTTGATGGGGGTGTATTGTGTTTCAACTTGCCACGCTACAAAAGCTGTATAACAGTTCCCTTTTTTTTTTTTTTTGTGCGTGCCGGGTTTTATCAGTGGGTGAGAGAATGAAAAGGAGTCAAAGGCAGCCCCCTAAGCTTTCCATAATGCGTCCCGCGAGGAGACAAAGGCCTGCATTCACTGCTGGGTGTCGATAAGACCTATCATTAGTCTGCCATTGGAGGTATTACCAATACACACAAACACACACATGTACACACAGTGCAGTAGGGTTCTTATTCCTGCGCCCATCCTCTTTTCCACATACACACGCATAAATATTCGTATGCGTGCTAGAGGAGTGAAAGAGGCAGCCAGGCTCGACTGGAATCGAAGAAAGGCAGAGGAGTGGACCTCCTGCTGCTTTCCCATCATAGCAGAATTCACTGAGCCTCATAAGGTTGGGGCATCTGCTCTCATTTGTGTATGCATGTGTGCTCCTCAATGTATGGCTGCAACTTTAAGCAACTAATTATACAATAAGCTAACTTTAAAGACTGCACAGAACCCTGGAACTTATATAAATGTACCTTCATCAGTAATTTATGATCAGGAATCTTTAGGTTATGATGGAAAAAGCCAAAGTAAAATGCCTTTTTAAAGGTGGCATGTGTTGCATTTTTATACATTAGTGTGATATCCTTGTTAGATTAATGTTTTAATTGCAGTATGTAAGTGCAACTATTGTCCAGAGGGGTAATGGCTTTTTCGCCTGTGTCAGTGTTATACTATATTTATTTTACTTTCTGCTTTTTTTTCTTTGTAATGTTTTGTGCAGTAAAGCATACCAGTAGACTAACCAACTCCACACACAGTTAAATGCAGTTAAAAGGCCAAAGGAGGCTGCCAGCCATCTTGATGATAGAGCTCCTTGTTTAAAGTAACAATACCAATGTTTCAGAATTAATGTGGTATTGACTTATTGATGATAAAGCGCTACACATAGTACATTTACTTAATAAGACAGGAGTAAAATTAGGTGCAAGAAGAGGAGGATGGTTGGGTTTCCTATTAGGGTTTTCGTGTGTGTGTGTGTGTGTGTGTGTGTGCGTGTGCGTGTGCGCACGCGTGTACTTAGAGGAGGATGACGGCACTGCTGTCTAGCTTCTAAGTAGATGATGGACCGTAGCTCGTATTTCCATTCCCTCTCATTAGCTCACCCCCCGAGAATATATGAGGTTACTTACCTTCGCTTGCTCCAAGTTCCCGGCCATACACCAAGCATCGGCTCAGGGTCATTAGCCTCGCTGCTTGGAACAAATGGCCCTCGATAGCATCTCAGCTAAAATAAAACAGGAGCAGATTAACTCCTTGATCCTTGGAGGATAGCATGTTGGAAACACTAGGAAGGAAGCAGTAGACAAGAGTGTTGACCTTTTTTTAATTATTTTTTGCCTTTTCCGTCTTAATTGAGCTCTTTCGTGCTGGTGTACCTTTGTCCTTCTTTTTGGGGGGCCTTGGAATCTCATTGCACTTGAGCTAAACATCACAGTTGTTTGCCTTAAAACAAAAACCGCAGAGAGAGAAGTGGGCAGAGGATCAAAGCAGGGGAGGATTTGTCTGGCAGATAGTCACTGGGGCCCTGTCTCTCGCCGTCTCTCTCTCTCTCTCTCAGTCTCTGTCTCTCTGTCTCTTCGTGTTTATGTCTCTCTGTGTGTACACCACTAGCCCCCCTCCCCACCTTGCCAGTTTGAAAATTATAGATCATGAAAAAGACAGTGCAGTCACAACATCCTCCTCCCTGGAGCAGACGCCTCCTTATTACAACGTGTGTGTGTGTGTGTGTGTGTGTGTACATGTATGCGTTGTCTTGTCTTCTCTTTCATCTAAGTGCCTGGCTTTGTGCAGGTTTTGATATTATTGGTATTTCATTCCGCCTCTTTTGCTGTGAAGAACAATTCACCCACTTGATTTTAACATCCTACAGATTTTGTTATCAAAAGCACCTCTGCAGGAACATTTAAAGTCTGGGATCATTTACAACTCTTAGCATACAGAAGGAGACAATAAACCAACAATAAACAACATTAAATCAGATTGTCTTTGTAACCTCAGTGAAAATAACTCCTCACTGGTTTGTTTCCATCTAAGGTCAATGTGTTCACCAAAAGGTTCTTTCCATAATACCTCAGTGAGTTTTGTGGCCTGTTGGTGGGGGGTGGGGGTGGCTTAGATGTCTGTTTTGGGCAGAAAGACACGCCCAGGGGATGGATATAATTAAGACTAGTGACTTTTTTTTTTCTTTTTTGTGAGAAAGGAGGGTGTTTGGGTAACTACTCTGGGTGGTCTAGCTCTACATGCCTGTACTAGTTTTATTACAAACAGGCACAATATGGTAAGAACACAGACATGTCCTGACAAAGCACAAAGATCAGTGTATATAGTTTGTTCAGACATAAAAAGTAAAGAAATGAAAACAACCATGTCACTTGTTTTCTGGTTGATCAAAGCAGACATAAGTGACATTAATAGAGGTACACTTACAAATTATACCTTTATTTTACAAAGAACAACTGAGAGTCAAACACCCTCTCCATTTCATCACAGAGCCAACCTTAGCAGCTCTGAACATCAGGCCATCTGGAAGTCGTCATCTAAGCATCTTACAGCCTCATGTTGGTCTATTGAACTGAAGCATCTGATCCAGAAAAGGCTACATACGGTGACCATAAATGCTTCTCTACTTATATTTTTTTTCTGTGTGTACTTATTTAGCTTAAAAAACCAGAGAAAAAACTTGTAGAAGTTCTTGTAGCGTTCTTTGCCCATTAAGCCATGCAGGGCCACGAGTACATGCCTTAAGTTGCATAGTTTTTCAGTAACTTCAAGTTGGGTTTATTTGCATGACCCTGCAGCCTCAAATGTCACCTGGGTCACTAGAAATAAAGTATAAATCTTCTTGTATGACCTCAGGCACACTGCTCTGTCATTCTTTCATGCTAACCAAAGGAATGAATGTTAAAGGTAAATGTTTTTTTGGGGCGGGGGGGTCACGATATGCAGCATTCATTATTCTCTTAACAGCGCAATTTGTCTTGGTTATTTGTTAAAGGTCAAAATTAAAGGTAAACACATCTAACTGGCGTATTCTGACACATTTGGGGGGGGGGGACCAAGGCATTGTGGGAAAAGAACAAAAACAGCAAAGCTAGTCAATCCCACATCAAGGGCTTTTCAAGCACTCAATACTGATTAATAGCATCTTCTCGTTAACACATAGACACCCTGTGTACCATCAAACCCTCGAATGTTTGTTAATTTGCAACTTCTTTTTTCCCATTCGCATGAATTGGCTCATTTAGCCAGCAGAGAGAACACAGATCTTTATTGTTGGATTTTGTTTTGAGGGGGCCTAAACACGTGGGTGGTCCCGGGGTTTTTTTTTTTAATGTACTGACTGAACAACACATGGATCTGTTAATGAGAGCGTAAATTGGTGACTCCGTGCCGGGACCTTAATGAAGGAGGTGCCCTCCCTGGTCTCGGCAAGTCTGCTAACTGGAGCAGAGAAAGAGGGAGGGATGGGAGTGGGAGAGCGAGAAAACAATGAGGGAGAAATGGATAGGTGGGAAAAAAATGATGCAGGAGGTGGTTAAAAAAACATAGCGATTGTAGGAAGGAACATACCATAGAAAAGAGCGGTAGCTGAAGGATACATTAACTTGGCAAGACAGAAAAAGTAAACTGCATGTATATTCTGGCAGAGGAGAACTTTAAAAAGAGAAACGAGGGTGGCAGTTCTTAGGCGGCATAAAAGGTTTAATTTCTCCTCCGGCTGTGGTGAGCAGCTTTCCTGTGCTGCCCTGTTTCACTGTATTTAACATCAAAGTGAAGTATGAACAATTGAGGCAATTTTTCATCTGGCCAAGGTCAATCATTGTTCTTTCTCTATGAATGATGATCTGGCTGAGAGGAATTCAGAAGAACCATATTTCACTTGCAAGTCTATTTTAGCAAGCCACCTTTCAACAACCTATTGGACAATTTTTTTTTCTTTCTTTTTGTTTTCATTTGCAGCTATATTTCAAGCTTGTACATATAAATTCCAGGAATTTTTAGGTCCATTTATTACAGCTGTGGTGTTATCATATATATTTTAGCATGGGTTATATTAGAGATGTGTCTAGAGTGCATTAAATAATACATGGGACTATGAAAGATATGAGCATAAAAGATTACTACTACATATAATAAAATGTCAAGGCTGATGTTGGCCTTAGAATCTGCGCGAAGATTTGTAGTTTAGGATCAGGAGTCTGGTTCTGGATCAGATTTAAGATTTTTACACAAACTAAAAATGGAACTGGTTTGGACATTCATAGCATGCTTAAACACAGGACATATAGACTAGGACATATCTTTAGTAGCTCTTGTACCTGCCACATCTTACTATAACCTCTCGCTAGAGTTTTTGCCAAAGACCAAATGGTTCTTAAACCAAAGAAGAAATAAAAGGACTTAAAGGGACTTTCTTAAAACTACAAACTGCAGGGTGATCTTAGCAGGAAATCGTGGCTTAAAAAAACATGGATGAATATGTCTTCGACAGGAACTTTAATATGCTTATTGGCCACAAATGACCCCACAGCTTTCAGAGTACATAGTGAGACTCATTAGACCAAATAGCACTTAAATCAAAAAAACATCAGGGGATGCAGGAAATAACCATAACTGATTAACAGGAAAAACTGTGGTGTGATTTGATACTACTAATAATAATAATAATACTAATAATAGTGACTAAAAAGTCTGTTTTTCCATCTCATTGAATAGGAGTTAAATACATGTTTGTCAGTTTGCAAATGATGTTTGTATGCTCAATATCTTGATATATTTTCGAGTAAAGTAATGTAGATCTTGAATGCCAGGAAGGCTACATTTGTGATCCCCCACCCCACACATCTCCAGGTTGTATAGATATTTAATTTTCTCCCTTTCCATCTGGTCAACTTAAGATGATATACTCAGGAATTCTTTTTGATAACTCATTCTGTCTCAGTGCACATCACTCCCAGCATCATCGTGCTGTGGGCATGTCAGACAGCCAGCTCTATATAATACATTACAGTCTGTGCCGTCATTATCCCCAATTTTTTCTATTGTGTTAAGGGAACCACATAAAAGCACATCACTGACATTTTAGCTTTATTAGAAGAAACCCAACAGCCGCTGCAACACACAATCACTTTGCATGTTTATCAAGAGCTGACTTTACAAACTGAAAAGGGGCTTCAAAGGCTGATTCCATGTGTTTGTGTTAGAGGGGCTCTTATTCTTGAGGCATCATCTTTTTTTTTTTCTTTTTCTTTAAACCAACTAGCCTACATCCAAACTCTTTTTTTTTTTTTTTAAGATGAATTATGTGTTAATCTACACACGGCAGCTCCTTGTCATTGTTTCTCAAGACCACCCAGAGTGTATATAGGAACTGGGTTGTGAGTGGGCTTGTTGTACATATGTGAGGATGAAGTGCAGACTTATTACAGCTAATACAGTTATACACACCATTCAGTGCTGTTGAATAATTTAAGTGTGTGTGTAAGAGTGTCTGACATTTTAATAACAAGGTTTACCAAACAACACCTGAATTTATCCTGTGCTTTCTTCTCTTCTGTTTGTTTTCTGCCCAGGTCCAGACACGAATGAGGCACGCACGCAAACACACACACACACTAATGCAACGGCACCTAGAGTCTGTCTGCGGTCTACCACCACCCTGCCACACACACGCGCACACACACACGCCCGTTACGGTAAGAATCGGAGACCACCAAGTTAGGGGGATAATAATGTTGTGAATGTGAGAAAACAAACTCATTATTCTGTGCTGTTTTCTTCTCTGAGTAATTTAAAGACAAATTGACTTGTATTCCGAAATGCTCTAATTTCAGAAAAAAAAGCTTAATTCAGTAATTTAACATCACAGGATACGCTCTGAAAATGTGTTTCTTGCTGCTATTTAATAGGCTATTAAAAGAATATCAAATTTGGATGTCTCATTTTATATAAGGAAAAATTGTATCTGTCTGCATGCCATTTGTAGCGTGTTTGTGTGTGTGTGTGTGTGTGTGTGTGTGTGTGTGTGTGTGTGTGCATGCATGCTAGAAGCTTGCTTCATTTTTTTTTCTATTTCCATCAGTCTAAACCTATCTCCACAAGTCAAGTTTAACAGCCACACCACATATCCCACAAAACCCCATATCCAACCCCTCTTACCCACCCCGTGCCCCTCCCAGGCTTCCCAGCATTCTGCTTCGCCCTCCATTCCCCAAAAAATAAAAAAAACATACTTGCTTAAATTACAGTGTGTGTGTGAGGCGACATTGTGGGAAACCCTTCCCACCCTCTCACACCCGCTGTATTTGCCCGTATTGTCCCTCCTTATCTTTTTCTTATTGGGCTACTGTTTTGGATGGGCTCGGGCAGGGTTTATTTTGAAGTTCATTAAACTGTCAAACAGCTGTCCATGTTAATTTGCATCAGCTACAGTTACAGTGACTGAAGTTCAGTCTGAGGGTAACAAGGTATTAATGCAGTCCTAAATAAGATTGGCCTCTTTGTATAATTTGTTTTTTATTTGTTAGCCATCGCAATTTCATTTAGGATGATAGTTTGTCCTTTTATGATCAGTGAACCTCTCTGTGTGTGTGTGTCTGTGTGTGTTTTATGAACAGTTTTGAACACAATAGCTCATAAGTAAACATCTAATATAATTATTTTGCATTTTTTTGCATCGATCTATCCAGTATAATTCCAGGTTATCACAGTGAGGTATGGGAAAAAAACACAACTGTACTACATCGACTAAATTGTTGAAGTGAAGCTAACACGTATGTCTTGTTGGATTCATGTGTTTCATTTCCTGTAACCATACAAATCAATGCTTAAGAGTGCTGCTACTATTACTAATACTGATATAACTATGTATAGTATTTAAACCCTTGATGTATGACAGGCCCTTGCCAGGGAAAGTTTCTCCCAAAGTTTGGTAGTCATAAGGAGCAGTGGTTGCCAGAAAAGAAGCCACCTAAGAAAATCCAGTGAAAAACATTTTGTAACAGAACAATAATCTTTGAAAAGTACAGCGCAACAAAAGTACATCATTGCAGTGTAGACGTGAGCAAAATAAATATATACATAAATGAAAGAAGAAATCGTAGGATAGCTGCTTGTATGAAAGCTACTTAAATCAGAACACAGCCGCATCGTATTGGTTTCCAGCTTCAGGTTAACTGACGGCGCCTCCCTCACAGCAGCCGTGTTACTAACCAGCTGTAATGACACACTCCATCAGTTTGGCTTTTCCTGCGCAGGGCAAGCTTGGTTAACAGTCGGCCAAGGTGCGGCATAAGAGTGTGTGTGTGTCTGTGTGTGTGTGCCGGCTATTAAAGCACTTGAGAATCGGAGAGGAAAGGACTCGCACTGCTAATGGATGTGTCTATTGATGTTCCCATTTAGCAGCCCACTGTAAACGATAGGGCAATGATTGTGTTGAAGACGGAAGGAGGTGGAGGAGGAGTGGAGAGCGGTTTGGCTGGGCGATGATAATGACAAGGAAGGTTATTATTTGGCACCCTGCGGAGTCTCTCTCTGCTTTGTGTGTGTGTGTAAAATAGAGAGAGAGAGAGAGAGAGAGACTACTCTTCTTCCATCTCTCTCACTCCTGTCACTCGCCCTGCCTGTTGGCTATTATTCTCTTCCTCGCTTTTTCTCCCCAGTTCGCTCCTCTCTCATGACATTACTCACTGCTGCTACTCTACATCCAGTTGTGTCTGTCTCTATCTCACATCCGCCTCTATTTCTCTTTTCTCAAGGCCCTCCTTTTTTTTATGTAGAGTGTGGTTATCTTCTCTGATGGTTGATACAATAGCAGAAAAAGAAGTCAAAAACAGAACAATGTATCAGAGGTGGCAAAATAGTTTTCTCATTATAACATTTTTAGGATAGCAGGTTGTCCTTGAAATATTGATTTTCTCCCAAGTAGATATTTTTTCCCAGCTGTGTGTGTGTGTGCGTGTGTGTGTGTGTGTGTGTGTGTGTGTGTGTGTGTGTGTCCTGTCAGTTCCAATCTGTGTGTGTGTGATGAGTATGAATACAGTCAGCCTGCCTGCAGGTTTGGCAGGAGCCCACCTCCAGCTGGACTCAGGCCCCTGACTCAAGTGTCTCTGTGTGTGTTTTGTGAGCGTGGTTGTACACATCATCTGTCTGCATCTGTCAGCACCTGAGGATGAAATAAGGAAAAAATATACAACATAATATGCCACTTGACACGCTCTCCATCCAAAGCCTCTCAACACAGAGGAAAGCATACAGTTCCAGCGTCGGTGGGAATTGGACCGCGGGATCTTTTTATTGAGATGTACAAAGAACTTCTACAGAGTGAAATGTATTGATGAATTGAAATTGGATGAAAAAGCATGTTTGAAATGGATATTGCTAGTTTTGGTAAATGCTTGCAAATGTTAGGAGGTTTTATGTCCACATTTCAATGCAGGCAGAGTTCTGCCATCTTCAATTGTTTTCCCCAAATTACTGTAATCAGTCCCATTCTTTCCACTCCAGCTTGTGAGTCCTTTTGTGTGTGTGTGTGTTTTTTTCTTGTTGACTGCATATTGTTTGCTAGAAGATTAATAGTGATTAAATTTGTAAATGTATTGTAATGTCAGTGTATTAAAAGTCCATCTATCATTTTCTGTGTGTCTGTAGGCGCAGGGCGACAGATAAAGAGGGTGACGCCATTCCAGCTAGGAGGAGACGGAAGAAGTCAACACACACTCACACAAACAAACACACACACACACACACACACAAATGCACACAGGGCCCGAGGCGCGTGAGCAGGTGAGCATTAAGTCAGGCAGCTAAACAGATCACGTCGCGGTATGATATCTGCAGACAGGCAGACAGAGGAGGCCGGTCTGTACCTGCAGGCAGAGAGTAGCAACTCACAGCACCCTCGCCAGGAATTTCCTCCCCCTTCTGAGAGACAGAGAGAGAGAGAAAAAGAGAGAGAGGGGGAAAGAGGGAGAGAAAGAGAGACAGACTCAAATTGGGGTTTACACTTCAGTTTGTTTATGCTAACCAAGTTGTAAAGCTTGTTTAGAGATTTTCTTTTTTCAATTTCTTTCCTAATACCTTTCAATGTCACAAAATATTTGAACGTGTGATGAGAAGCAGCAGAGACGCATTTACTAACAAATAATGAGAGGCCTGTCTTTCAGCCCAACATCTCATGAAAAGATTTTTAAAGAGGCTTTGGACATTTTAGGCGGTTCAATTTTTGTGCTTTGCGACAACCCAGATCTCTTAACAAAATTGGCAGATAATGGAGAACACTAACATTAATCTATGTCTTCGATAAAATTTTTAGCGATTTAGTTTGTTGAAGCAGGTTACGTAATTGTCAGATCACATTAGATTTGATCTAATTTGTAGGGGGTGTTACAGCTACATTTCCAGTTTTAACTCTGGAAATGTAGCTGTAACACTCCCTACAAATGTAGTATGTAGTATATCACATTCAACCCGTTTTACGATAAAAACATTTTTTTTTGTTTCATCCATGTTTTTTTTTCCCAAGCAGAAGTTTGCTTTTGAATGCCTAAAATACTGTAAGACTACACCTAAGACTGCAGTGAGGCGGGAAGAGTGGAGAACACGTAGTCCCGTGTGGACAGAAAGCAGCACAAAAACTGTTCCATGATGCCCCCTCGTTTGGTTGGCCACATTTTGAGCCCAACATTCTCCCTTAACCTCAGCTGATGAAAGGATAGCCAGTGACTTCAAAAAAGAACTGCACATTCACACGCTACTGTAATATCAAGTACAGATGGTTCTTTTGTTATTTTGGAGTAATTCGATCACCTCCTGTATGGTTTGTCTTTCTGGAATTACTAGGGTGTTTTGACAGCGTCCGCAGTAATAATTGTGCAACTTTCACAATATCCGTTACACAAACTTGTTCTGCTAGTTTGCTTTTGTCAGTGCTCCTTGGAGCAACTTTCGCAGTTTTTTTTTTTTCACGTTTTTATAGCTTCCTTTCATTCACAATCTGCTCAGCATATGTGGTCTTTATCTATGGCGTCCTGTATCACATTCATAGTAATTCCCCTTTGCGAGATGCCAGATAGAGTTGTGGTTTTCCACTGAGCAGCTTCAATCAACCAACTGTGGGATATGTTGTTGCTCAAGAGAACCTCAACAGTAGTTACTGAATAAGGGAGCTAGGGAGTTTTTTTCTCAACTGGTCCAGCAATTTTACTTCCCCATTACAGTTGTCTGACTCACGAGGCAGATCATCCACGTTCTGTGATCACCATTATTCCTTAGCTGAGTTTTTTTTCTCGTGTTTTTCCAAGCTCTTTATATTTAGCCAGAAAAACACCTCCTGAATTTTTCACAAGTCTCAACTCTCCACACACAAACTACCACATCCACTTATCTAAAAATGATTCAGTGGTTAAATGTCAGAGCTGTCCGTGCCATTAAGGCCAGCACGTTTGAAGGAAGGACACCCTTGCCTGCCCTCCCCCTCCTCCCTTCCATGTCTCTTCTCCTTCCTCTCTCCCCTTAGCTTCCTCATCCTCTACCCCCCCCTCCCCCCCGCCCCACCCAGCCCAGGCTGGTTTGAGGG
>JAVQJL010087815.1:0-16307 GCA_036024295.1 Nannoperca obscura
AGTTTGGGAGAGAGGGAAATTGCCACATATCTGGAAAGAAGCTGTTGTAGTTCCAACATGTAAGCCAGGGGAAGATTGTACAAACCCAGGGAATTATAGGCCTATTGCTTTAACATCCATCTTTACAAGGAAAAGAATTGGCAGTAATGTAAAACTAAAATGGTATAATCAAGAACTGGAGAGAGTGAAACACAGTTAAAATGTTTAGGGTTGATGAAAGAGTTACATGGGCTGTACATATAAGCGAAATAAGTGTAAGAAAGTATTAAATGCAATGAGGTGTTTGGTAGGGAGTGAATGGGGGGCAGAGAGAACAGCATTGAAAACCATTTACATAGGATTAATAAGATCAGTATTAGACTATGGATGTGGAGCATTTGGATCAGCAGCAAATACATCTCTCAACAAGCTACACAATATTCAATATCAGGCTGTAAGACTATGTTCAGGTGCCATTCGAACAACTCCAACATCAGCATTACAAGTGGAAATGGGAGAACACAGCTATCTATAAACTACTGGGTTCATTTAGAAGGACACAGAAAAGATCATCCAACACAAGAAACAATAAATTACAGTGGGTTAAAGAAGTGAGACCTTGGAGAGCAGTAATATGTTTGGATTCCAACTCGTCATTAATCAGTGTGGAGCACAGCCATTCAGACAGCAGACCAGATGTTTTAATAGAGATACAGCAAATGTTATACAGAATTCAAATAATGGGATTAATTATGGCATTTCTATGGGTACCAGCACACATAGGAGTCAAAGGAAATGAGCTAGCTGACAGGTTTGCAAAAGAAGCCACACAAACTGATCACATTGACATCAAAATACCCTTTAGTAAAATGGAAACGTTGAGAGAAAGGTGGCAAAATGAGTGTAAAGAAGAGAGAACAGGAAGGTGGTTCTACAGAATCCAAAGAGAAGCTGGCAGGATGAGAAGTGCAGGAAGAACCCGGAGAGGAGACAATAATACCCACGCTACGTTTGAATCATACACGGTTAAACAACACACTGTTTAAAATAGGGAAACATAGTCCAGGGAGGCGTGGAGTGTGAACACCAAGAGACAGTAGAACACGTCATGATGCACTGTCCAAATTATGAGGCAGAGTGAACAGAACTGATTCAGAACCTTAAAGAAATAAAGTTCAAATTTCGGAATCTGAGGGAAACAAACGTAATAGAGAAAATATAACTATCGGTTTTTATCTTATTTATTTATATAATTATTATTATTTATCAGTTCGATATAATTAAATCCAGGTCCACACTCCAGACCAGCTGGTGGCGGTAACGCACCATAAAGTTGTTAGCCAACCGCCATAAAGCCCGAAGAAAGATGTTAGCTAGCTGAGCTATATTTACCCCGTAGATAATGTCCGTCAACGTTAGGCAGTAACTTTACTCTTTCTTGTTGAAGAGCATTGAAATACGTGTTTTATCAAACACTAATGGGAGTCGGACTGTTGTGTTCCTCTCCGCACTGAGTGGTAAGTATATTTAACAGTAATGGAGGGACATCTGTCTCTGGCTACTAATATAGCTAACTTACTAGCTGGCAACGTTAGACTGACTAATTGACGTTAGCTGGAGTTAACAGCTGTCCGTCCGGCATTACAGTAGCTAACATTAGTTTGATTGGTCATGTGGGTTAGCTAGATTTATTTGTTGATACGTTACAGTCCTATTACTCATCTCTGTTGTTACATGTGTAGACCGTACAGGCTGTGTCTAAACACTGGCATGTTGTGTTAATATCACACGGGGGAATAAACAGCAGGGGGGGGGGGGGTTCAGGTATATGTTGTAAGCTGTACATGTCAGCAGTCCAGCCAGGAGGATAACATGTCATTATATTGTAAGATAAGTAAAAAAATCCTATCAGAAAAGTCAGTGCTCTTTTTCTGCGGTGTCCTTATGTAAGAAATCGCTGATGTACCGCAGTGCTGCCACCTTTGGTCAGTACGGTATCTCACAAACACAAAAGAAGACGCTTCGAACAAAACATTTAAAAAATATTTCTGTACATGTATATTACTTTGTTACTGTCCCATGAAGAGAGGCTGCCTGCCCCCTCACCTGCAGAAACACCCAGAGTCTGTATGATGCTTTTTACATTTGTCACTGTATTACTTAGATGTTTGGTATGTTTTAAGCTGAAATTACACAGTAAACCCAGTTTTGGAAGCGGTGGTGTGGCAGAGCACCATTACATTGGCCTGAAACCACAAACAGCATGTTAGGTAACAGCATTATTCACTGACTGATCTATACGTTTTATCAGTTACTCCATGTGCTCGCTGCTGTAATCAGCTCAAACAGTGTTGGGTAACATCTGTCAACATCAGGTGTCCTTTGGCTTGATGCTAAATGAACTAACGTTAAACAGAAAAGTGAACTCTGCTCTGATGTTGAACGTGCCACCTGTTTTGCTTGTAACTTGACCAGGAAGGTCGTAATATATTTGACCCTGTGTGACTCAGGCAAGTGTTGGGTCTATAAATAAAGCATGTCTCCATTCTTGGGATCCTGTACCTCTGGCAAGGAGAGAGGTTGAAATGGAGTGATGTCCTGTGGCTATTTCTGGATCTCAGGTGCCCGGAGCTAAATGTGATAAATACAGTGCAGACGTTCAGTTTAGTACAAACTAAAAGTATATTTATATCATGGTCACATATGTGTTTGCAGCAGAAATGAGCAAGTTTAAAGGCTCAGCTCACAGTTTTTCAACTTAGATCGAATAAATATTTAGTTTCCCATGACTATGAATGACTATGAATACCAGCAGCTGTTCTACCAATACACCTTTGTCACAGAAGACATTTTTATATGTCACAGAAAGAAAATCACAGGTTGTTAGAGGCCTAGAAGATGACCCCGAACGCACTGTTCAAGGCCGGTGAGAGACGGCAGCAGAGTGGGTAGTTTCTCTCTGACGTCAACAAAGTCATGAATGAATGAGTCAGGCCACTCTAATGTCTGTAGCCCAGTATCACACATTTTCCTCAAGGGGATTTACAATCTGAACAACATAAAATAACATTTGTAATCCACAAACAAATAATTGGACTGTTTTGAAACTACACTTACAAACATTGAATCTGTTTCTATGATGAGCATGATCAAAAACAAAACAAAGCTGTTTGGTTTCTCCATAATTTAGTAACAAGATATAAAAACCCAGTTTATTTAAGTAAGCAAAGTTAGTTAACTAAGAGTTCAAATGTTTTCAGACTCATCAAACCATTCAGTGAGTGACTACAGCTCCACTCATTTATGCAGATGTTTCCTTTAATTTGTCAGTTGTCTGTAAACATTTGAATATATATATGGATATGGATATGCTGGATATATGTGCTTTTTTTAATTGCAATAAAAATCCAGCATTGCATATCCTGTCAGTTCATCTCATGGCTTTTTCTGACGTCATAACGTTCATGTCGAAGTTCAGCTGCTAATTAATCTCCTGTCTACCTGACAGCCACGTCTTGTGTTCTTTCTGCCCACTTGAATTTATGCATTCTCCCTCAACCAAGGCTGACCACGGAAAGGGAGCAATGAACTTCCAGGGCAGCCGGAGGCGAGGAGAGGACGGCATCGCCATGGTGATTGACTTCCTGCTGTCTAATGCCCGGCTGGTTCTGGGAGTTGGTGGGGCTGCCGTGCTGGGAATTGCTACATTGGCAGTGAAACGGGTGAGTGTTTTTGAGATTGTTAGTACCTTATCAGTGGGTCGGTCACAGGCGCTCTTCTTGTGAATACGGAAACTGTATCTGTATTTGGAGAAATGATTTACTGCAAAACTTGTGACCCGGGGGAAACAGTATTGCTTGTTAAAAAGATTGCTGTTTAGCATCTAACTCTGGAATGTCATTAACATCATTAACAGCAGCTAAAGAGGAAGAAGAAAGCAGCAAAATGCTCACAGTAATAAAAAGTGTTTTCAATATGTATTCACTTTAAGGAGATTTTTGTATGGTAGTTGAATGAATAGATTTCTGTTGCCCCCTTGACAACAGGGAATTTGTCAAAACATGCTTTGGAAAATGATCAGCAGTAATGTCTAAAATATGCCAAAACCTCCTCATGAAGGTCCTGGTCAGTGTTCCTCGAGGATGAGGTTATCTTTACGCGTGTTTTGCCTGCGGGGTCACGCAGGTGTACTCTGTATATGTTCAGCGTACACGCATGACCGCATGTCTGTGACGACGAATGTTTTGTGATTAGCTGATAGAGCGCGCAGGCCGTGCAGCCGACGACGAAAAGGTGGAGCAGAAGATGGCCGAGAGCTGGGAGGAGTTGAGTTTGGTCTCTGCCTCTCCCACATTGATCAAGAAGGGCATAGAGGGCGTGGTGATGAAACACGTTGCCAAGGCCGCCAGGCAGCAGAAAGGTATCGGCTAAATCTCAGACACTGAAAGTGTTCAGACAAATGACACAAAAATATCACCAACTGATTTATGTTTGTCATCATTGTAGCCTCTGACATTACTTGTACTTATATTATAACCTCCTTTCTCAATCAGCTGACTTGTGCCAACAACCGGAGATGTCCTCTCTGGAGGGGCAGTCTAAACCTGAGTCAAAGTCCAAGAGGCTCCAGCTGTGCGTCCTCAGTTTGCAGGTACACTCTGACATTTCACCTCTGAGCTCTTCTCGGTCTCAGCAGCTGCTGTAAGAGCTCCTCTCCGTGTTGGCTCATTCATTTATGCATGTGTAACATGTTTTGTAAAGTGCAGTGCTTAGGGGATCCACATTGGGCTGCACTGAGCCCCAAGAGCACGGCACAGTCACAATACTGTGTGCGCTTGTGCACTGGCTGTGTAGTTGAAGTCAAACAAGCATGAAACAGTTCGTGTGCAGGACACAAAAGCACAAGTGTTATGTATTGTTCTGTACTTCTGTAATATGTTCTCGGAAAATGTTAGTAGAGCAGTTGCGACCACAAGAGTGTTCATAAGAGGGGATTTGAAACAAAAGGATTTGCCTTTTAAAGAATGCTTATGCAAATTGTATTTTTTATGAATAGTTTCACATCTTAATTTTCGGTTCTGCATCTCTGGAAAGCTGATTTCACACTAGTTTATTAGTAGTGGACAAGTCATGTTCAGGATTCATCCAACATAGATCCAATAGAATCCGCTGTGTATTTCTCTGCGGCACATTTTTTCAGATGCTTCTTAGTCCAGTCGTGTTTTGACGTGGGCCGGGCTTTAGTACTCCATGAAACTGTTAATGCAGCAGTAACACTCGCTTTGTGATTGATTGTTCACATTTGTAAATGTAACAATACACACAGCATTGTTTTCTCTGCTGTTTACTAGTTTTCCTTCTCCTCTTCTGCTTAGAGGCACAAAATGACTGAGAATATTATATTACTCGAGACGGCTGTTCCCAGTGGAACTGTTTTGTTAATTCATGTTTAGAGTTTTAAAGTTAGCAACACAGTATTTGGAGGCACATACACAGACATGGTACAGTAGCTGTCTGCCTGGCTTGTTTTGTACAGACTTGTATAAAATGTGTTTAGGAGCGACTGCTGCTGTACTATCACACGAGGGCGGCACTAGCTCCATGTGAGGTCCAGAGGGCTCAGTCTTTAGCTCTGGACATCTGCCCTGAGATCCAGGGCTTTCTGCACAGCCGCCATCCGGACATGCCCCTGGGAGAAATGAGCCTTGGAGGTTCTCTACTGGATGACCTGCAGGTACACACACACATTTTTTAAAACTGATAATGCACTTTTACATAACTTCATTGCCCCTGGTGTCATACAGTGTGAGATAACTGCCACCCGGGTCTCTTTCTGTTCGTGTGTGTGTTCAGGTGGTTAGTGCGGACCATGCATGTCTGCTGGTGCCTCTACAGCTGGAAGCCTCTCTGTGGCGCCTCGTCCCAGGAGAGGAAACGCTGCTCACACACCCGCTGCACTGGATGGTCCGGCGGATCAATCTGGAATATTTTCCCAGAGGACGCAGCTACTGGGACAGGTGAGAACACACCGGTTCCAAAAATATTTTTTCAGGCCACCTGCACTTTTGAGTGTTTGTGTTTTTATATAAATAAATTGGGTCAGTTGGTGGAACTGGCAGATTATTGCTGCTCATCAGCAACAATAGATTTTTACTACAAATAATGTAGTGTGAAGTGATTGTCAGGAAAATTATTATTATTGTGCCAACATATTTTGGGTGTAAATCAGTAAATTACAAATTAAACTAAGCCTGCAACGATCATTTTCAACACTTATTAATGTGCAGATTTGTTTTTTTGTTTTTTACGAGTCCAAAACCCAAAAGTATTCAGTTTACAATGATATATAACAAAGACAAGCAGCAAATCATCTAATTTGAGAGCTGGAATCAGAGAAAGTGTGGCATGTTTTCACCTTTTTTGCTTGAAGTTATTAATCAATCTTAAATACAGTTGCTGTTGATTTTTCTGTCAACCGACTAATCTTTAACTAAACTAAAAACCTGTTTTGTAATTTTAATATTTTACTTTACAGACATCCACAGACAGGATCCTTAAAAGGCCTTAATACTTTTTTCTATTAACATTGTAATATAAGAGGTGATGGTGATTAAACCACATACAATTTAGCAGATCTATGGAGCCATTCAGGCTCTATTAGCTCACTGATTTTACACGATTGAGCAACGTGAGTGTAAAGAGTGATGTGTCCCTCTCCGTGTCCCGTAGGTACCTGGTGGGTGGTTACTTGTCCGCAGAAGCTGTCGTGAACATGTTTATGAAAGTTGTCATGGAAACTATAAACTGGCCGTCCATCAGCAGCACTCTGGACTGTCTCGTCAGACCTGTACTGGGAGGACCAGACCTGAGACTGGAGATTCGGTGTGTGCTGGTTGTTTATTGTTGTTTTCAATGTTGAGATAAAATTCCAAACGAGGTGCTTTGTTTTTATAAGTTACCGCACGACACCACCACAGCTGGTGCACTATTAAATGTTTCAATTTGAAGTTCAGAAGGCAGTGATGCCTTATTTAATAGTTGTTGTTGGAGTGATTTCCTAATGAAGCGTTGACTTGAGTTTTCACCCACCCTGCAGTTCCCACAGCTCGAAGGAGCTTTTTAGTGTCTTTCAGCTCATTGTTTTGGTTTTGACGGCTTACAGTTTTACCGTTTGGTTCACTCTTGACGCTCTCATCAGGGTCATTTCCTGATAAACTCACTGTACATTACCCACCAAACGGCAGACAGACAAAGTGAGCGACTGGCTCGTGAACACAGTGGAGCATGTTCACAGTCTAAAGCAGCTAAAGAGACAGCAGTTTTTCTCAGGAGATTGTTGAGACCAAACGGAGCTAAAAGGAGAGTGAATATTGCACTTGTATTCATCAGGTGGCCAAAAATGCAACTCTAGATGATTGTTAAAGTTACACTTTATCTGCTGGATGTGTAAATAGGCCAAAAAATGTATTTAATACAGGTTTAAACACTCTGTTGGATGTTTGTGTGTCTCTAATGGACTTTTTCCCCATTGTGATTGTTTTAGGCCTGGGAATGAAGAAGGGGCAGAGAGCAGTGATCCGCCCCTGTTCATCTCCATGTTGCCTCTGTTGAGGGAGGAGGACGTGGTTCTGACCGCCCAGCCTGAGCTCACCTCTCCCTGGGTCAACGCCTGGCACCTGTCCCTCTACCCGTGGGAGACTCAGCGCCTGGCTCAGCTCGACACCGCCGACGACGGATATCGCAGACAGACCCTGAAAATCCTCAAGGCGGTGTGTAGACTGAACCCGACGCTGCGACCGCTGGAAGCCGCCCCGCTGGCCAATCTCATCCTGCACCTCAGTGACAGTGAGGGCGACTGGTCCGAGATCAGCCTGGATGTGAGATTCCAGCAGTGTATCACAGAGCTGATTGGCTACCTCGAACAAGGGGCGTTGCACAGTTACTTCAAACCAGCTGTCAATCTGCTGAGCGGCTTGTCAGAGGACCAGGTGGATCAGATGGGCTTCATGCTCTACTGCGCCGTGTCGGAGCCTGAAATACTGCTCATATAACTGTCTGCACACACAACACTTCACATTTCTCAAGCTCTGACATTCAGAGATCAACGGAGTAATCTTTAATCATCCAAGATGTTTGGTTCAAGGCAAAGATGTTGTATTCTTCCCGCTGCCTACTCTCGTTGTTTAGCTCCTCCATCCTGCTTTGAGGCAAGGGAATGGGGTACAGTTGGAAGGACAAAATGGCAGGCACCATGGACTGATACACTGTCTACACCAGAGGAGGGGAAGCTACAGGGAGACGGCAGAGATGTGAAAGTGATGATTCAGCTAAACAAATCACTCCGACGACAGGAGACGTGCCAAGGAAAGGAGCTGAGGAAGTGTTGATGGAAATGTTTGAAACTACGTGCCTGATCACAACTCTCACCACAAGCCAAGTCTGCGTTTATGTTTGTGTGATTATTGGTTTTCACAGGGAGTCAGTTCAGTAGAGGTGGAGTTAGTTTATTGCTCATGTGCATATGTTCTTTCTATCCTCTAACTGATAGCGTGTTATCATGCATCATAAATCTCCTTTAATATATTCTAACTATGCAGAAAAATAATGAAAACCAGCAGGTTCTGCTGCACTTATTAAACCATTCAGCCTGCCCCAGTTTGACTTATTTAGTGCAAAGTGTATATTTTATCATACGGGAGGGTGTGTGCAGTATTTTGTTCGTCTTTAGTGTTCAGTCTGTTTACTAATCCTTTAAATTATGGTTAAAGTTGCCTAATACTTTTATGCACTTGCTTTTAAATACAGTATGAATGTTGTGGGCATTTCTTCGGTTGTTTTCTTGCTGAGTGAAAGAAAATTGATTTTCTGTGATTGAACAGTGAAACTAAAAATTAAAGCACTTTATATTGAAGCTCACTATCCCCAATTTGACTTTTTTTCTAACTTACGTAAAATTAGTTGGCAGCTGATAGCCTAAACAACTACCTTTTTATGTGACATGGACAACTTGCATGTACACAAGTTATTTCATTTTAAGTCTGACATGCCCGTATGTACACAGAGTTATCTGTCGCTATAATCATTCCTCTGGTCCATACTGGCAGAGAGGAGATCTGCCTCTAAAGCCATTCCAGTGTACGTGATGGCGGACAAAATCTTCAGTCCTACTTCTGTGCAAAAATGCATTCTAGATACAGCAGAAGCCACGGATGGATTACTGAACTACAGGGGACAAGCGCAGGGCCCCCCTGACCTTCACCTGCAAAATGTCAGAGACACACACAAATACACAAGAGGACTACAAAAAGGGGTGCACTTAATGCTTTGAAAACTGTAGCAGTGTCAGAAAATAAATTGAGAAAAAGGGTCATCTGAATGGTGACATTTATCGTTTATCTGGAAGGAATATAAATACAATACAAACTACAAATGTAAATGCTTATTTGGTCTGGTATATAATTCCAGATTTGCGGATTAGTGTTTAGAGGTACCAATTTACCTATACCAATACCCCGCCTTCCCGTGTGCCGCAGTCAGCGGATGTTCCCACTAAAATGTCTTTTATTTTGAAAGTGACGAGCGGAAGTCCGTATACTTGTGGCGGACTTGACTCCGGACCTCCATCCTGGTTTTCCGTGAAGAACCCGCTTTCGCAACACAGGAGAGCGGCGCCGGCGCGTGCCCGGCCCGGCTTCTGTCGCATGGCTAAATATGGGTGTGAAAAGGAGACAGTTTGCCGCTCAAATTCGTGACCCCGGGGAACACGTTTTAGGCTGAAAGTGGGCTCGCTAATAACGAAAAAGAGGAAGATAAAAACCCCGGGCCAAAGGTTCGCTAACCGTGTGACCGGCCTGACGCCGCAGGGAACTTCAGCTTCTCGGATGACTGTTCCTCAAAACGCCGTTTGTTTACGCGACTGTTGTTGCTGAAGGGAAGCGGGTGGGATTTAAGTAGTCGCTTCAGTTCTGTAGAAACGGCGCAACAAGTTTTGAACTCTCCGGATGTTGACCACTCTAAACAGCTGACTCACCGACTGCAGGCCGGGCGGCACCGGGACGCAGTGATCAGTCCGGTACACCTCCATGGGTTGAACCCCCAGTCTCAAGATGATCGGGTCCCCGGACCTGCTGGCCTTCACCGGCACGGAGGGGTTTGGGGAAGGAGAAGAGGACCAGGAGGCTCTGGGTCTACCTGAAGAGTTTTCGGTCCCCCTTACACCTTCGTCCCACCCCTGGACCACCTCCGCCCGGTTCAACAGAGACTTCATACTGGTGGCTGAATTCTCAGAGCAGGTGTGTGTTTTTAGTTTGGATTCAACATTCAAACTGTACCTGCGGTCATGCTGGTGTCATTTATGTTCCCGTTTTAGAGTTTTAGGACGTAAAGCTAGGAGTTATCATAGAGGGAGCAAAAGCGGAAATAAGATAAAACTTTATTGATTCTCTGGGGAAATACTGGGTGTTATAGCGGCACATAAACAGACCAGATAAAGATACCAAATAGATAAGAACAGAGCAAAGAAAAACAAAAACCTTTAGTGCAAAGAAATATAGCCTACAATAAATCTATATACCTTTTGTAAATGTTGTAAATATAGGCTACAGATAGCAAAGGTTCACATTTCACTCACATTCACGTGCAAAGCGAAGAATGTAATATGTAATAAGAATATATATAGGATATAGGGTGTAGAATAATATATGAAATGACATAAAATATATGTAGGACAATAAGATAGTGTAACCTTCTAGGATCAATAACATTTTTAATAAATTATTGCAGAAATTTAATAATTGTTTTATTTATATTTTTGTTTTTTATGATGCTGCATTTTCTCACAAAATGAATGTAGCACCTCAGTTCTTGTATTAAATTGTGTCGCAACTGAGAGTGAGTTGAAGTATATTTATTCAGGAAGTGTCAATGATTAAGATCACACACACACATACATACATACTCTTCACAAGATGAGGAGTCACATGACACAGCCAGCACACACACACATACAGTAATTCAAAGGTTTTAGTATAACAAAGTGAACCTCTCTTGTGATCTGATGTCAGTTAACTTTAAACTAAATGTCCAAGTGGCAACTTCGATCTTAAGCTCTTATAAATGAAAAGACAGGTGACAACATCCAGCAAGGGCTGCATCATGATGATGATCTATTCTATTCTGCAAAGTTAAGCATTATGAATTTTAACTAGAAACTGAACTAAAGCTAAAAGTGAGGACCACGCTGTTCCTCTAAATATATACGAGAGTGCCTGGAAGTATTCTGTGCATGGTTAGTGATTGTTAGAAAAGTATACAAGCACGAACAAACAACCTGTTGTATGTTTTCTTTTATTAAAGTGTGCTATAGAATTTTAGAAAACAGTCCAACAGTCCAAAACCCAAAGTTAAATAATTCATAATGATATAAATCAGAGAAGTCTTCACATTTAAGAAAGTGGAACCAGAAGATCGGTGATGACGAAGAGGTTAACGCGGTGACCATGAAACTCAGTGTGCCTGGTTCGTGTCCGGTTGGGGACCTTTGTTGCATGTTGTTCCCACATCCGTTTCCTTATTTTCATTATTGATTGATTTATTTCCCCAATTAAAATGTAAGAAAACAATAAAAAAAAAGTCCATGTCCTTTTCAATATTCAGTGATGTTTTCGACTGTAACATAGTTATATTACGGCATTGTATTGCAACTCTACAAACCTCTGCTTTATGTTTCCAGGTGGGACCCATGCCCGTGCTGACGATACCGGATGACCCCAGAGTCATCGGATCATTCGACCTCAACCACTTCTCTGTTCGCATCATGTCTGTGGACTACCAGGCGTCGGGCCCCGGCCACGCCCCTCCCGCGTCCCCGAGCCCCCGCCTGAACTTCAGCGAGGACTCCAAAGTGGTTCTGGGAGATTCGGCGGAGGACGCTTTTGCATACGTTCACCACATGACCCTGCATGACCTGGAGGCTCGGGGCATGGTGCGTCCTTTCTGCATGGCGTACGTGTGCTCAGACCAGGCGAAGCTGATGGAGAACTTCGCTGAACTGTCGACGAGCTTCTCGCGGGCCTCCGACAGCCTCAAGACAGGCAACAGACAAGCATTTTCTATGGAGCTGCAGAGAAAACTACAAGAGCTCGAGTAAGATCAGGATGTACTTTGATGAAACAAATGTACACAGAACTATGTATTAGAGCCTGGCTGATACATTAGTCTCCACCACTGGCTACTCCACAGAAATGACAAATATATGGCGGCCGATAAGTAACAAGAAACCACAGTACAATAATGCCAAAGAGACGTGTAGGATTCTCAAAAGTGTTTAAAGTCTTTAAAAATTCTAATATTAGCCCATATATAAGTATTGATTGTCTCATAAATCCAGTACTGACTGGGCTACACATCAATGACAGTGCGCACCAGTGTTATTTGGCCTGATTAGACCTCTTCTCTTGTTGGTGTGTACAGACTTCCTCCTCAGCATTTTGCACCTGTTGAGGACACATTAAGCCTTGGTATCATTCTTGAGACACAGTCACTTTACACTTCCGTCCTACAAATATTTCCTCAGCAGAAGAATTAAAGGGTGCGTTTTGCTGTAATCTCCAGCTGGCTGCTGTGGACTGGTCAGAGTTCAGCTTTGTTCAGCTTTGACTGGGCTGATGTGCTCGGTCAGCCAATAGAAACACTGCTACGCTGTGTTTGGAAATCTTATTATTTTAGCTTCTTTTGTAACCACATTCAGTGTCTTAGCTCACTGCCAGACCACAAACTGCAGCGTTGCTCTCACACCCAACAGAAACATAATGTGACTGGACCTTTAACAGAGGTCCAATTAGCCAATTTAAGTATAAACACCTGTGCTATGCTGGGAATATGTGAGGTGACTGGACTCACTGTACCAGTTAGAATGATAAATGTGTCATTTGTCCCGTTCAACAGATAAAACAAAGCTGACAGGGGAGTGAGAGTTATGTCATTCAAGCCCAAAACATTCAATTTACATTGACATAAAACTGAGAAAAGCAGCCAATCTTTACATTTCAGAAACTGGAACCTCAGAATATTTGGCACTTTTACTTGATAAATGACTTAAAATAGCAATTAATATCTAAATAGTTGATTCATTTTCTGTCACACCAATATTTTAATAATTGATTAATCATTTCAGCACTGATCTCATTAAAATAGAGGCCCTGATAAACTCCAAAACAGATGAACAGGCGCATGCAGTTCTGTTTTTGCTACACTGGCATGTGTGAAGGTGACAACATCTAAGTTGGATCCTTGCAGCTATGTGGAAAGCATAAATTGAGCTTCTTCACCCTTGAAAAAAGTAGTGTATGTCACCTTGCTGCAGTGACATGTAACTCCGGGACCCTCTGATGTCACTGTTGGGTGTGGTTACAGTTGCAACAGAGCACACTTCTGACCACGCCCATCAGGGATGCTGGATGTGGTCAGCAGTGAAACAGACTTGAAACTTTGGACCAGAGAGTGAAGGGAAACGCTGCGGCTCAGCCCGGTGGCAAGTGTGCTGACTAACTCTCTCCGACTGTTTCAGGTACACACGGCTGACTCTGCTGCAGGAGGCCGAGCGTCCGAGGACGGCAGATGGATTCACGGTGGTGGGAGAAAAAGTAGAGGAGCTTGAAGCTGTAGAGCGTTCAATCTTAAATCATAGAGACCTCCTCCGCCAGGTCACTTCCTACCCAAACAGGAAGCTGAAACAGCCTGACTTCCTGCCCTACGACCCAGCCGACTCCCTCACCGATCCCATGTTACTGCTTCCTGAGCTCTGTCCCTCCACCTCCACCTCCTGCAAGTCTGTGCACCGTCTGAAGCCTCTGCATGAGCTGTGCAACGCTTACTTCCTGTCACTGATGAAGGAGCAGCTCGCTGACACAGAGCGCCGCCTGCGTGGTGACAGGAGTATACTGCGAACTGCCCGCGTCACGCATTCATTGTCCAGGAGGCTCACGCTCATCAACTTCCTGTTTGAGCTGTGGAGCCCAGAGGACGGAGATGAGGAGGAAAGAGAGAGCGCCGAGGCAGAGCTACAGAGGGCGCCGCGGAGTAAGAGCAGAGGCGAGGTGTTTCAGTCAGAACTAATGAGCCCCGAGTCATTCTGCTCCTGCGTGGAGGAGATCCCCATCAAACTGGAGGCAGGAGAACCCGGGAAAGTGACCCCTGACCCAGAGGTTGCCATGGAGATGACAGGAAGCATGAGCAGCGGCGACAGCATTGAAGTGCTCGGGACTGAGAAGTCTTACCGGACGCAGCATGTTGTCGCTGGATCTGACAGCAGAGGTACCAAACAATTAGTCGTTTAAATTGTATATCTACAGGTAGCTGGTGGTGGGAAAAACAGCTTTTTCTAGATTTCACCTTAGGCTCTGAGATATGGTGTCTTTCACACATTTAACAGACTAACAGTTAATTTAAAAAAAATCGTAATGAATTGCAGTCCTATTTTCTGTCTGTCTTCAGGCCTCACGCAGGTGATAACTGGGCATTAACAGAGAGCAGAATTAACCAGTAGAGCTGTAATGTTTGTTAGCTCAATGCAGTTCAGTGATGTCGATTAATAGATAGAAAAGTGGCCAACTACAATGTTGGTAATTGATTAATCATTTAAGTCATTTATGAAGCAAAAATGCAGAACGTTTGCTGCTTCCAACATCTCAAATTGTACAATTTTCTTTTCTGTTGGTGTACATCATTGTAAATTTAGTAAATCCTTTGCTTTTGTACTGTTGTTGTCAGACAAAACAAAAATTTTGAAGATGTCTGGGAAATTGTAACGAGTTTTTCTAAGTTTTGACATTTTATTGATTAGATAATTAACTAAAATAATCATATTTCTTACAGCTGCACCAGCTGACACTTCACTGTCTTCAGCAGAAACGCCAGCTGGGATGTCGGACACCTCTTGCAGGCGAGCTGCAGCCGATTCAGGCGTCAGGCGCGTGCGAGCGTACGCCAGACGAGCCAACAGCGAGGACAGCATCGAGGTGCTGAGTACCACCGAGTCCATCTTCCCTGACGACCTCACCGCCATCACAGAGGAAGAGGCCGAGCAGCAAACTCTGAGTAATGGCTTTGAGAATGAGGAAGACGTACTGACAGCGTGGGAATCTGACAATGTCCCCCAAGAGGAGAAGATGCTGAATGCAGCAAACGAGGATGAAAGTGAAGGGCCTGTTCAGGAAGCTGACACTGGTGATGACAGAGAAGAGTCCTTAAAGCAAGTTAGTGGTGAGGTCATAATCAAAGAGAGTCTGAAGAGCAATCAAGTCCACGAAGTCAACAGTCTTGAGAAGATGGCCCAACTACTGCAAGGTAATACGTCTGCTACACAATTCAGGTCTAAAGCCACATTTGAACACGATGCGAGACTACGTCCACACTTATTTAGCTAATTTTAAAGACACACAATGTAGTAAAGGTCTCCGTCCACACTACAATGCGAGGCTGTTGCTTCCACTGCTCCTCTCTACAGGGCGTTGTCAAGAAGCTCTGATTTTTAACTGTTTTTTTGTGTGTGTGAACATTTCAGTGACTCTCTGAAACAGACGCACTTTATGGTCAGCTGTGTGGAGGTGAGATAGGAGCCAGGGTTTAAACTTCTGTTTCATCATACGCGGTTCATTGTCAAGATTCAGCTCCAAATAGTGAGAGTCAAACTGACAGCAGCAGCCCGTCAGTGAACAGAACTGAGCTTGTTACTGGTTTCCAAAATGGAAAAAACATGGCAACTTTTCAGTCTGATCAGTTTTAAAAAAATGCAAATCAACCAGCCACACTTACATCTTTCACTGACTGGTGCTAATTTTGTGCCGTTTGTGACGCTGTTTGAAATGCGAAAGGATATATCAAGTGAAATCAAATGATGCACAGGAATTCATTCATTGCAGTAAATTAATGAATTGCAGATACAAGCCATTTGTTTGTAGATTTATTTTAAAGGATATTTCAATTGATTACAACTTTGATAGTGTTGGCCACCATTTCTGGTTGTTATAGCACATTATAACACAGCCTTAAAGCTACAGCAACGTCCCGATGGGGCAAGAAACACAAGCAGACGATATTTATAGATTATCTAAACCACAAGTGAGCGCACCAGAAATATTGATAATAATTAGTCATTGTAATGCTTTAGGTCCAAGTTGAACCAGGAAGTCAGTCAGCAAACTATGATGGATGTTCAATTCAATTCAATTCAATTTTATTTATATAGCGCCATATCATAACAAAGTTATCTCAGGGCACTCAATCACATGGAGCCGGTCGAGACCAACTTCCACACACACAAAGACCCA
>JAVQJL010087816.1:0-13420 GCA_036024295.1 Nannoperca obscura
ACACACACACACACACACACACACACACACACACACACACACACACACACACACACAAACACAAACACAAACACAAAACTTTATCAATGTCTCACCTCTTCTTCAGGCTGCCTGTCACATGCTCACATGAAGGCTTTTAATGGGCAGAGTGTTGTGGGCACATGTGAAGGTGCAATAGATATGTGGGTTTGTTGTTTGCCTCGTGCCTCGGTTATTCTGTCACTCCACCAAAAACCGGGAAGATGTTAATGAAAGTTTGAATCAGGGTTATTATAAAATGTACTATTAGCATAGCTATTTAAACCAGCTGAGTTTCCACTTATGGACTTGTTTTTATTTTGAAGTGAGAAAGGACTCTCTTTGGTGTTTTTTATTGTTGAACATTTCTGAAAGAAGTGAGCATGTGTCCTACATCCTGTCCTCTGGGTGTTCCTCTGTGTTGTAATGCGAGTGTCCCAGGAACATTTATGAGTCTGCTCTGCGTGTTGGACAGGAAGTTGAACGTAGACTGTGGTCCAGGACTCAGCTGTGCAGATGTGCGGCCCTGAGAGCTCTTGCGGTCACTCTCAGTTTAACCGGTTATTTCCCAGCTGATAACCACAGGAACGCTGCCAGTATCAAGGTTTTTAGATGTGGGATTTGGCCTGATAGATTAGAAGGACCAGAGGCCTAGGTCCAGCTCACTTCTTCTGCCTTATCAGGGCTGACCAGACATCATTGGGCACAGAAAAGTAGCCCACTGTGACTGTCTTCCCATCAGCTTCTCTCAGGGAGGAATGGGATGAGCTGAGATGCTTTTGTAATCTGAGTGCGAGAGCCAGAACACAGAGCAAGCATTTTCTCACCATCTGTCAATAGCTGGAAGTGATAACCAAAGACAGAAAGACAAAATCGCTCATTGTTTGGACATAAGCTTGGCTCAGTGACCCTGCAAAGATCATCTCATTATGCCAATAAACACTCAGCTTTAGTTAGATTTCTGTAAACAATCCCTTTTCTCCACCAAATGTTGTGTCTAAAACAGACAGAATCACTAAAACAAACCCGAACTTGTTAGAGATGGATATACAGAAACAAATGGGATTGTGTTCCTGTCTGCTGCTGCTGCTGCTGCTGCTGCTTGCAGCCTAGAGGACAGGAGTTTTAGTCTGTGTGATTATATATTTAAGATCACTTGGCTGTTTTTATATTTGTGTTTCCTGACATTCAGTACAGCAACATGTGCCACAAGGACACTTTTAGATGAAACGTTTTTAACACCGAGTTCAAAGACAAAGACCAAAAATCTCAATGTGGAGGATTTTCACTGGCAGAGGTCAGAATAGACAAAGATTTGTCACTGATGGTGAGGAGATTTAAGGAGGCACTACATAGTGATTTACGTATCTGCAGTGGCAGCTGAGGTCTTGCTAGTATAGCATCACACAGACTGGAGTTGGCAGCTTTTTTACCTTTCCCCCGAGCCAACACATTTAGACTAGCTAACACACCCTGCTAATTAAACCTCTCCTCCCACACCCTCTTGCTTCATTTGGTTGGAATCACAGACCTTGTCCAGTTGAGTTATTTTGGATTAAACTGAGCAGAAACTCTTGGATTGTAAAATCTGCTTTCAATGAAATGATCTGCATGAGTAATGGTGTAACCGACTGTGACGCCAACTTGGGAATGCTTTTAGACAATGTTTAACAATGTTTTTAGTTTTCCTATCCTCTATTTTCTGACATGTTTGAATCGTGTCCCGTTTTTTTTTGTCATCCACTCTGTGCACTTGCTGTGCAGGTAGACATTTCTCACGCCTCCTGATTTCAGCTGTCATGAACCCAATGTGTGTTCTTGTGTTTTTCCATGACTGTCCGGGAGAAGAGCCAGAGGGCGGGCAGGGCTAAAGTTTCATTTGAACCCACTGAGACAAACTCGTGTCCTGGAGGCTCGAGTGTCGAGAGGCTGAGTGATGAATCTGGTCACTTAGGCGCACTAAGACTTAACACCACCACACCGAAAGGCTGCCAAAGAAAAGAAGTCCACTGTAAAACAAAACTGGCTTAAAGTATTTCTTTGTTCTTTGTTAGACTAACCCTAACCTTATCTAAAATGTAGACTTGTTATCTAAAGAAAAAGAAAATTGGGTAAAAAATGACACATTTTTATATTTGTTCCTGATCAGTAAGAAACTGGACACATTGCCTGAAGCAGTACAAAAGTCTTGTGTTACTCTTTTTATGTGACATATAGTATGTTATTGCTTGACAAATTGAGAGTTATGGTAGTTAATCAGTATGTAATGCAAACATCATACTTTTACCTCACAATGGATCTCACAATCCCCTTAAAAATCTAATCAAGGCAAAAAAGTACCTTTTTAAAAAGTAGGTAGCAGCACAAATTGAACACAACATTTTTTGACAAAGCCTCCAGCAGCTGCTCTTTTTAGATATGCCGTAGTTTTTCCTCACGCTTTGACTTTGTTCTTAGTTGGGTCTTTGGCCCCAGGTGTTTTAGTTTCGTCTCAGACCCTGACCTCAGTGGTCCTGACTCCTCTGCTTTCTTGAAATGGCACTGTGTCCGTGACACAGCAAACAATTGCAGATCTGGATCAAAGTAACACTGAACTGAAGGATCCACAGGCTGTTTTTTGAGGGTAACGTTATAATTTAAAAATGTCTGTTTTTATTATGTTGTACTTGACGTGGCATCTCGGGTGTTTCTGTAGTGCTTATGTCGATATACCTTTCAGTCTGTGCTTCTTCTGAAAGTGTTGTACTGATGTTGTGCAGTCAGGACATGCCCTCCTTAGAATAGATTAAGGAAACTACTGTTTGGCATTTATCACCCTGCTTAATAGGCTCCATGATATCACAAGGCTTCTAATAAGCAGGTTTTTATGTGGGACCAACTGGTAATTGAGGCAGAATGTCAAGTTTGAAGAAACACCTTACTGATCTCTTTTTACAAAATGCACATCCAGGCTTTAACTGTCCTATTTCAGTTTTTAGAATTCGAGAAAGGTTCAAAACCTTCAACACCAACAATGTTTTGCCAGAGGCACGTGTTTTATCAAGAGGCCTTGAGCCAGGACACTGAACCTTTACCTGGTCATGTGAACCAAAGTCAGTCTGGTCAAAAGCTGTCAGCTAACAGCCTTAACTGTATATGGCTGACTGGTACCTAATCGTAACCCCTCTCTTCCTCCTTACCCTCTCTTTTCATTTGCCCTTCTACTGGCCTCCCCTCAGTAAGATTTATGACTGTCAGATTTTTTATTTTACTGCCATAGCAAGGACGCAAGAACCGTCTGTACCTGCTATCACAACGAAAATCAATCTCCCCCTCTCTCTCTCTCCCTCTCTGTGTCTGTGTCTCCCTTCCTCTTTCCCTGTGTAACCCTGCAGGCAGTTGGCGGGGATGGGAGATGATGGAGGACAAAGGCCCTCGTGTAGCTGACTACTTTGTGGTGGCCGGTCTGACGGACCCGTCCAAGCCGTTGGACCAGGAGATCCACTTTGATGATGTCTGCCACAAGACAGCCAAGCCTAAGGCGCCCATTACAGATGTGGCGGTGGTGATCCGCTCGATGGGCGAGGAGGTGCCGCCTGGGTTCACCTGCATAGAGGAAACACCAACCGGCCATTCAGCCGATCTTAACAATGGCGGCCTCATGGCGCCCCAGATCTTTGTGTGCTACAGGCGGGGTCGAGACAAGCCCCCACTCACTGACCTGGGGTAAGTACCAAAGGAATCCTTTGTTTCTGTGTATTTTCTGTGTTCATACAAGGCATCACAAAAAATAGTGTGTATTAACAAGGCGAGGAGTCTGCAGTCACGTTAGCAGCTCTGTAAGGCTGTAGGCACAATGATTCTGTGAGCCAGATGATCAAGTCAATATGCTAATATGCTCACTATGACAATGCTAACTTGCTAATGTAGGTAAAATGTTCACCATGCTTGCCATCTAGTTTGTCATGTTAGCATTTTAACATTTGCTAATTAAGCACATATTGCACATGCTGATGGAATCAGCAAATTAAAATGATGACCTGATGATGGAGCTAGATGAAAAGGTAAGGGATATGTAACAATTATCCTGTGTAGCAAATTTCCAGGATATCCATCCAATAGTTGTTGAGATATTTCACTAAAACCCACAAATGGCAACTTCATGGTGGTGCTAAAGTCAAAGTCAGGTAATTACCAGTCAGTAGGCATCATCCTTTGGGCATAATAAATATCTGAACAAGATTTCATGGTAAATCATCCAGTCATGTTGAGATTTCATCCTGGACCACAGTGGTGGACTGACAGACTGACATTGCCATCTCTCGAGCCACTCTGCTAGTATGGCTAAAAACACAGGTGTTATTTAACCACAACAAACGTTCTTTAAAAGGTCTCTAATAAATATAATGCAAATCTCAGCAATGCCACTGGCCAGAAGTCCTGCTCAGTTATAGCTCTCATTGGCTCAAAAGTAAGCTATGTAGCCAAATATAGTTGAATAGTTTTGACGCTTTGGTTGAGGTAGAAAATGTTGTGCGATAAAGGCTGACAGAAACAAATGCACCTTGAAGCTGCAGCTGCTGCTTGTGCTTTGTCTACTGTAGGGTATATTATCAGTAAGGTGGTTGATGGAAACTAACTGATTTATGTCTTTAAACCAGTTTGACAGAATTTTCTAGACAGCTGAAGTGAATCACTGCAATGAAGTGCACAGAGTCTGAGTCTACCCAACCCACACAGCTGTGTTAATTATGTATTGCAACATGTTGCTGTATCCATTATTTGTCTCATTCCTAGTAAAGATCAGCTGCTGCCATCAGCAAACATTGTGGTTGCTGTTGTTTCTACAACTGTCAGCTAGCCATGAAACTCTGTCCTGAGTTTTTATATAAAACGTGGTCCATATGATGTCTGTTCTGAAAAGCTAAAGTGCTCTGAACTTTAGAAAGTGCTCTGCTCTGCCTGAAAATTCCTCCTGTTCAGCTTTCCAGTTTTCCACAGCAGCTACGTTCTGTCTGCCTTGCAGTCGTTCCCCATTGTGATTTTAGCAACAAAAAGTGGAATAGTGTGAAGCGCTTACAGGTGCCCTCCTCAGCAACATCTTTTGAACTGGGAGAATTCAATACTGTTGGCTCAGTGCTCTCACATCTCTGGCTGGCAGAGGTGGGTGGTGACAATGCTAAGGAGGCTCATGCTGGCCTCTGACACTACAGAGTGCAGTGCTTATCGGGCACTGACAAAGAGGCTCAGACAGAATCAGCAGCTTTTGTGTGCTGACAGCTCAGAGGGGCTGCACTTCCCAGCCATTGGTAGGACTAATTGGAAGCTGTATGTGTGTGTATCTGTGCACGTGTGGCCATCATTTACATACATTTTTACTTATTGCTGCATGTGAGGTTAATTGTTGCTCAGGCTTCAGAGGGGATAATTAGTATTATCTGTCACCGGTGCCTATACTAATATCAATTTGGCTTTGTTCAGTATTGAGGACTAGAAAGGAATATGAGGAGCATTGGTACCTCCAGCATTTCCATCAGGAAACTTAATTGTAATCCACACAAACACCAATTCTGAGATTCTTGTGTAGCCAGCGGATATCCAGATAACAGATATGTGGGTCAATACTTCCTCATCTGTGCACCAGTTATTGTTTAGAATCAGAATAGCAATCTCGGAACCCATCGGCTATCGCCTGATGCCTGTTTGAAAAGCTAATTGCTAGGGTTTTGAGATTGCATTTTGGCAAATTAGTTCTGCCGTTTTTATTCTCCACATGGACAGTTTACCTGAATGCACCTAAAGCCAGCTCAAACGCGATTGGTCACAGCGATCCGACTACAAAAGGACTACAAACAGAAACATGAATGCTTCCGATACCAAAATCTTGTCCCTTGCCTACAGATTCTCTATTCATATGCAGATATGTGTTTATTGAGATTACCCAGTCACTGACACATCCCGCCTCATGATCACTTTAGTTAGTATTTGATGGCCTAAACAAAAGCTACACACTGGGAAATAGATTCAGAGAGATTCAAGAATAGCATCTCTGCTATTTACCCCTAAAGATTAATGCTTTATTTCACAAGTTTTTAAAAGTTTTATTATCTATTGTCTATCTATATAAATATCAGGTGAGCCACTTGACCTAAAATAAAGAGCATCTTCTTTAGAAAATACTTTGAAAACTCTGACATCCTCACACAACTCCAGCTGTTTAGAGAGGCACTCCAGGTCTAATTTTGCAAACTCAAAGGTCAGTTTAAAATTCAACAGAATCTGTTCGCTCTGTCAATATAGGTCACTGGTCTGATGGCGCAGACTGCATCAACAAAGAACGTATAACAGAAGATGTGCACAGTGTTTGGCCCTTCTGTGAGCAGAGCAGAGTCATCACAGCAATGAGTACCGAAATGAGCTTCAAATTCTGTTCTCTTTTCAGCTGTTGAGTTCCACTTGAAACAGTAATGGAGGATAAGTGCATAATGGAAGTACAAAGAGGGATGTTTAAAATTACTGCTACTGATATGTACCTCTGAGTTCTTGTCCTCTAAGTGGTTTGTGTGAGTGTCCTCTTGTGCCTTATTGTAATGCTGTACTGGGTTAAAAAATTTTGACTGACAATGTACTGTACATAAGAAAGATAAGATAGAAAGATAGATAGAAATCACACATTTGATTTGGTGTCAAAATTTGATAAAAATAAATCTTAACAGGCAATTAAACTATTGCTATTTTGTCTAGGAGACCATCGTGGTTAAATAAAGGATATAAAAACAAGTTTTATCTTTATATAAAAACAACTACGCAACACAATAAACGTATTATAATTTTGCAAAGTAATTGTATTCTAAAATACGTTTGCACAACAATACCAAATGCATTACATGTGGGTCAAGGTGTGCTCCAGTTTAAGCATGGTCCTTAGATTAGAAGGGAACAGTGAGTAATGGGTGGATAGGAATAAACATATTACATTTGTGCTGCTTCTAAATATAGCTTCCTACTGTATGCACCCACTCGACTTCACAAAAGCTCACATACAAAAGAATTCAAAGGTACAATTTTTTACTCAGTGATTACTTCACCACTAACTGCCTTAGTTTGGGTTTGAATGCAGCTGGAGATCTTCACTCAGTTACAGTCAAGCCGGAAAGTCTACACACCCCTCTCAAATCACATCTGCCAGACTGTCCTCACTGTTAGTCGCAAGGTTTTGTTAGGGTCCGAATGCTTTTCATGTGGCTGAGTTTAAAAGTGGCCCTGAGCTTGAAGTTTAGGAGACACCCTAACTGTTCAGTTGTCCCAATGAGATCGTGACAGCATATTGTTTTGGATTAGTTCGACACAGTAATCGCACTAATAACTATGCACTGATGTGGAGCTTTGTTTGTCTGACTGGCGAGTTCTGCCTCCCCCAACAGCGTGCTATATGAGTGGAAGGAGCGACTGAAGCAGGGCTGCCACCTCATCCAGACCACACACTCCGGTCGTCCAGCCAACATCAGCGGCAATTCCTCCCAGCGGATCTATGTCACCTACCGCCGGGCGCCCGAGAGCCAGCCGCACACCGCCCTGGCCGTCACCGACATCTGCATCATTATCCCGAGCAAGGGAGAGACACCCCCACACACCTTCTGCAAGGTGGAGAAGAATCTCAACAGCAGCATGGTGAGCACAATGCTGGTGTACAGAAAACTAGTAGAAAGTTCTCCCTTACAATGCTTAATTATTGTTAGGACACTGCTTTTCACATTGTGCTTTTTACATTTTATTTGGTGAGGTGTTTCTCTGTAGCGTCTGCAAAGTTTTGATATATCAACAGTAAACATAACATTTTGATGTCAATCCCTCAGCGTCAAAAAGCAAGGGCTTCTTTTTAGAGCCTGCGTTTTGCAAAAACATTCAACAATCATACGGGGCAAACTCTATCGCAGAAAAAGCAGAGACCAATTTCTACAGCCAGAGCAACAGGATGGCAGGTTTACCTTGTTCATTAAACTGTATTGCCAAACTGCCAAACTTGAATTGCCCATTGTCCTTTTGATGTAGTTGTTAAAGGGAATTTTAGAAAACTGGTAACTGAGTTAGATTGTACAGTTGAGGGTTTGTGGGTTTCCCAAAGATGTCAAATTACTCATTACAGAATAACTCCTCACATGTTTCGATTGACAGAGTTCAACAGACTTCATTGCTCATCTTGTTAGCTCTTTGTCTGAAATTCAAAATGTCAACATATAGTTTTTAGCCAGAAGGTTTGAATCCTCAACTCCACTTAGATGCTTCACTTTCCTTAAATCCTTCTCCACACGTCTTTAAGGAGAGACTTAAGACCTACTGCAATGACTACGAGTAAGCCTGACAAACTGACAGATTTAGCTGCCATACTTTCTTTAGGTAAAGAATTTGAAATGATGGAGTTGTGTCAGACTAGAGCTAAGTAGAGCTTATCTGTATCTTTTGTGTTGAAACATTTTGTGAAGAGACAGAGAACTGAGAAATAGATTGCATCTCTTTTCTCGAGTAAATTGTGATTTTTTTCAGTAGTTAGGAGAGATATATTATCTCTTAGGTGAATCACTCAGACTGGCTAGTGCAGTGGTTTTCAAACTGGGGGCCCGCCCCCTAGGTGGGGCCGGCGTTATGACAGGGGCTACTTTGAACACTGTTTCCACTCTCAAGTTCCGTGCAGCAGATGGCGCTAATTTTCTAGCGACACCACAGAGGAGGGCCGCTTAAAAATTTGAACAATGCACACAATTTTTCACCGCCAGCGTAGACAAGTTTGTGACAGGACTACCAAGTAAACGCAAAGCAGGCGACGAATCAACATCAAACGCCAATAGCACGTCAAAATAATTTAACTCCAAAAGGGGGGTGTTTGTTTGGGAACCACTGGGCTATTGCATCCAATTGTGTAAAATTGTGTAAAACTCTCCTACATTGCCTCAGGAAGTATTTTAATCCCTTGTGTTTATACGATATACCAGTCTTGTTTCTTTTTTAAGAGGGAAGCAGAGTCCCTCGAGCTTTATGCCAACTACTTCTGTGTTGGGTTTCCTACTCACCCAGTAATTTTTGCTGCAGGAAAATATCTCTTTCTATCCACTGGCATAATGTCATATCCTCTTCATGTCTCTCTGCTTCTCTCTCTCCCACTCACCCAACCACACACACACATGCACGGTCACACTTACAAACACACACACATATTATGATACTGTAAAAGCCCTTGCTGTGTTAGCTTGTGCTAGATTTGGCATTTCATAGAACCGGCTACCCCTGTTGAGAAACTGTGTGTGTGCTTGGTGTGTGTGGCTGCGTGTGTCTTAAAATCTTTGCAAGCAGAGAGTAAGTGTGCCACTACAGAGACTTATGCTGCATAAAGTTCTACAATAACATTTTTCATTCTGACTAAGATAGTTTTTCAATTTTTCAGCACAGCTCCGGATGCATACTTCAAATCCAGTTGTTAAAGATTTATTGCAAATTCTTAGCTGCCATAGTCCATCTTCCCCTCGCAGTGCCTAATTGTCACAAACAAGTTTATTAGATGTATCATCGAGTGTAGTTGGAGGGGATAATGCGTCTTTGTACTGTATTTTCCACTTTATTGATAATTACACTGACTGGCTTGGTGGGGATGTTTTTATTGAGGTCAAATCATGAATAATAATGTGTTTTGCTGCCTTAGCGGACAAAGGGCTTTACAATTTACCTCTCATACACCCATTCTCTCTCTCTCTCTCTCTCTCTCTCTCTCTCTCTCTCACTCACTCACTCACTCACTCACTCACTCACTCACTCACTCACTCACTCACTCACTCACTCACTCACTCACACACACACACACACACACACACACACACAAATGAAAGGCACTGGCCTCAGTTGCCTGGCAATTGGGGTTTTTAATCACAGTTTGCGACACCCGGCCTTGTGCCTGTTTTTGGTCAGCTCTGTGCGTTGTAAACAAACAAACACGTCAACAGTTTGCAGGGCTGGGTTAGAGATGCGTGGACAAAAGAAAAGACATTTCTGGTGGAAAGGAATATTCATTTTCAATAGCTATGTTAACAGCTTAGTAGGAAAATGTTTTTTGTCAGAATAAGGGCAAAAACTGTTTTGCTGATTCCTTTAATTAAGAAATCTGTTGCTCCTCTGACCACACCCAGCATTACAGAACTTTAATCAATGGATTCATTGGTTAAATCATGCAAAACCATGAACTGACTTGTTTTTCATTTTCTAATTGCTGTGTTGTGTGTAGATTCAACAAGTTGAGTTATAATTTCATCTTTTGGAAAGATTTGATGGAATTTCTAGATTATGAGTATGCATTTTGTTCCTCATTGGCTCAAAAAGTGTCATTCTCAAGGAACAACATGCTGACTTTTCCCATTATGGTTCTTGCTTTCAGTGGGGCTCCTCTGTCTACCTGTGTTATAAGAAGTCTGTGGCCAAAACCAACACAATAGCCTACAAAGCAGGTAAGCCTTCCCTAATGCCATAACTATCAGTACACACAGATGATACCTCCTGTTCCTGGTGATAGAAGATATCAAATAACCATGTTGTGTGTAAATAGTCTTCTTTCTCACTTCTGCCCCTAATCACTGGCTTCTTGTGTGGGAAAAACAAAATTGTAAGAGAATGGGGGTAATTGTATTATTTGTTTAAGGGTAAGTGTTAAGGTTAGAAAATTGAGAAATTAGACTTAATGTTGTACTAAAATTAAGTTATTTGATAAATGTGTATTTCATTGATTGAACGTATTGCCTGTTTCTCTATTTGTTAATGAAATTCAACTGAATTCAGTTTTATTTATAGGCCATATCAAAACAAGGTTATGCCAGGGCACAACTGTGTGTTGCTGTAGAAATGTCTTTAGAAAGGAGGGTCTGCTGCTACAGCTGTGCTTGCAAGTTCAGGCTTGTTGAAGCATGTTGATGCCTCAGAATGGGAGTAATGAGATAAGCCTCTGAGTGCCAATATTCTCCCCTTTTTAAAAGGTTTAAATGGTTGCCATATATTTAAGGGTAATATGAGTGTAAGAAATAATATGCTTATTTCACATTAAATACATTTCAGTGCCAAAAACACTGACAGAAGATTGTCATTTTCTGATAACAATGTTGGCTCAGCGCTGCTGTGTTTGGCTCATCCTCAGATTGGCTGGCTGATGTTTTGGTTGTACATGTCTTGAATATGCAGCAGACTGTGAATGGAGCGATGCTATCTGTTTCTCACTAATGCTTTGGATGAGTCAGCTCAAAGAAATTAAGCAACATTTCAGACCAGGAAAAATCCAGCATGCGTCAAGCTTTGAGTGTTTGCAACATCTGACTTTATTTATAGACTAATGCGACAGTTTCATCCAAATGAACAAGTTAGTTTTGTTGGTGGTTTTCATTTTGTTCACATTTAGCTTTAGAGTAATGCATACAAGACATTCCCTGGTGTGTGCAATATACCAGCCTCATTTTTAGTGAAAACAGTTGGCAGGCAATATATAGACTCATACAAAATTGATCCCTCTCAATCATCACTTATGACTCACTACAAGTGTGTGGCAGTGCCCTCCCTTTAAAGTTGCATTAATCAGTATATTTTTATGTGAACATATTGTAAAATACAGCACATGTAATGTGAAATGAGTCACTTGCACGTTACATTTCATGAGAATTACCACCAACTCGGCAGCTGTGTGGAGCTTATTAACCTCTTTTAGCTTTTTATTTTAAAGCACATTTACAGTTTTGGTTTAGTTTCAGTGATCATCATCAGCTCCTTTTCCAGCAGCATCAGGCATCTGATCTCAGCTAATAATCTGTATGCTACCTGCCAAACACCACATGGCTGACTAGCTGGTAAACAAAGGTGGAACATCTAGCAGCTAAAGAACCAGATCTTTTTTCATCCATAAGATTGAGACAAGAACCTACCTACCAGCTTTATAATTCTAAATATTCAGAGCAAAGCTTGGAAACCACATCCAGGCAAGTTGCCCCCTTTTCTCATAGGGCTATTTTCAACACAACACACAGCAAGTGAAAAAACAATTAGAAGTTATATCTGGTTTGTTTAAATTAAGTTTTAACAACAAGGAAAAACAAGAAGTTGTGGTTTTATGGGGGTTTATATGCCAGACCTCTTCTTGGCAAGATATAACATGTTCATTTGTGAGCTTTAGAGGTGCTTGAAGGTGGATTTTGTTTCCTACAGAGTTAGGCTAGCTGTTTCCCCCGGTTTCCAGTCTTTGTGCTAAGCTAAGCTAAACAGCCGATCTCTGTAGCTTCATATTTATGCCACAAACTTGAGAGTTGGTATCAATATAAACATCTACACTCTACAGGCCTGGTCATACCAGCATTTAAAATGAAACAAACTATTTGAGTTGCTGAGTCTTCATCACACAGTATGTGTACTTCCTCGGGGACTTTAATGTAGCTGTGCACCTGCAGGTGTTTAATAATGAATGATTCTCAGATTATTTTACTGTTTAATGATACAGCATTTTCACAGATGTATATTAAGATGTGTACAGCTTGTCATTCCCCTGGGGAATGTAAGTGTGCACTTTTAAAATGTTAACTTACTATTTTGTAACATTTAAGGAATTATCCTTTTGATGAAATAAGACGTTGGTTTGAAGGTTTGTCTCTTGTTTTTTAACTACACACTGTTTTCCAGAAGCTGTTTTTATACACAGTTTTTGTCTGTTAGTAATCGTTGGGCCAAAGTAAGATGTTAGCACTGAGTTAAGAAAGTGCACTAATTAAAATCACTACTTATTGTTTCTTGTTTGTACCCACAACCCATGACTAATGACCCAGAGGCCTGATTACCAATCACTGATTGCTAATTACAGAGCCAGCCGTTTGTAGTGGAACACTGGATCAATAAAGTGGTACATTATAATATGGTCATAATAAATGGAATGGAATTTGTTTTGTTTCATTTTAAACTGAGTCTAACAGCAGTTTTGCATTTTCATTACCTATTAATTGGTAATCACAAGGGGAGATTGCACCTAGTAGTTCTCTAAATTGAGTTCTCAGTTTGTTTGTTTTGTTTTGTTTTTTTTCCTGTTAGGTTTATTCAGCAGATATCCAGAGGAGGACTATGAGTCATTCCCTCTGCCAGAGTCTGTCCCTCTCTTCTGCCTTCCCATGGGGGCCACAATCGAATGCTGGCCAGCTAACACCAAATACTCCCTCCCTGTTTTTTCCACCTTTGTCCTCACTGGAGCCTCTGGAGAGAAGGTAAAATGGATGAATGAATAGATACACACTTCTATTCTACTTACTTTCTCTCTCTCTCTCTCTCTCTCTCTCTCTCTCTCTCTCTATCTCTCTCACTCTCAAAATCACAAACGATAGGGAACCGGAGACTGATAGACAAAATAAAAAAAAAAAATAAC
>JAVQJL010087832.1:0-33620 GCA_036024295.1 Nannoperca obscura
TTCTACTAAGGCATTCATGCAGAGGAACAGGTACAACGTTCTGGAATGGCCATCTCAGTCCCCAGACCTGAATATTATTGAAAATCTGTGGTGGGATTTAAAGCGGGCTGTCCATGCTCGGAAACCATCAAACCTGACTGAACTGGAGATGTTTTGTAAAGAAGAATGGTCAAAAATACCGTTAACCAGAATCCAGACCCTCATTGGAAGCTATAGGAAGCGTTTAGTGGCTGTTATTTCTGTGAAAGGAGGATCTACTAAATATTGATGTAATTTTTCTGTTGGGTGCCCAAATTTACTCACCTGCCAAGTTTTGTTTAAGTAATTATTGCACACTTTCTGTAAATCATATAAAATTCATTTCACTTCTCAAATATCACTGTGTTTGTCTGCTATATGATATATTTAACTGATATTGCTGATCCGAACAACCAATGATTTATAAAGGAAAATCTTGAAAATGACCAGGGGTGCCCAAACTTTTGCATGCCACTGTATATTCTGGCATATTATTCTACTCTGAACAGACCTGAAGATGTCTTTTGTCTTAACTGTTTTCTCATCCAAGATCTATTGGAGTGAATAATATCACTACAGTCACAAGGTCAAGGAATGCAGAGGAGAGCTCAAACACTGAAGCATTGAGCAGGATGGTTCCCTGTGTTGGTTTTTTAATTCATGTGCCATCATTAGGTGATGATACCAAGGCCATGGCAGGCCAAGGCACAGTCTTCCTGTAATTCATCTGTCAAAATTCAACTTTCAAACTAACCAGAAATATGTGAGGAAACCTACAACTGTGCACAGCCAATAGAATGAACAATACATTTTTTCTCCTTTCCCTTATACCCTACCTTCAAACACCCAGTGAGCTCTGTTACTTTGTTCTGAAAGGGCATCTTTCTCTCTTTGCCAGGGCATTTATTTTGATCATTCTTTCTTTATTTACATCTTTAGAGGTAATCATTTCTGATAAGGCAGATTCATTTCTTCCTGCATTCAATTAAAGGAGTGTTAACCATGGTCAGCTCTCGAGGACGAGTGTACATGTACAAAGTTCTAAAACCCAAACCACTTTTGACACACATGACGCAAGTCTGCCTGTTTGTCTGGACTAATGATGATGGAGTGTAATTTTCTTGTGGAATATACAATTAGCTGCTGCTCTCTGCAAACACAGCCTGCACACATGTGGAGCAGTTCCAGTACAATGTGTTTTAGCTCTGCTTTCAGCTGAACAATTACTTAGAAATAGTGAGTTGTCAGGGGATTCTGTGAGAGCACAGAGTGCTCCAAACCAGCCGCAGTAAGCTGCAAGTTTTTCTGTTTTATGAGACTGCCTACTGAAGAGGGATAGGAGAGAAGTCCAAAGCTAAAGAGAAAATGGGTGGAATATAAGTATGAGGTGCAACAGTACTCCTTCCACTGGCTTCAGCTGCTGAGAAGTGTCCACATACCTCACTAAAATGTGAGTGATATAGATCTTCTCATGGCTCTCTAGGCTAGAACGCTTATATGCATATTTCCCAAAATGACAAACTTTTCCTTTAACCATAACCACAATCTTTCCCTAACCTAATCCAAGTTGTTTTAGGTGCCTAGCTTTTAACCAATGGCAGATCAGATAACCCTTTTTGTAATATTTTTGTTTTGGAAGGCCCAGACAAATCGTGGCATTCTTGACGACAGGGACACTAAATCAGAAAACACTGTTAGAGATTTGCCCACATGCACAGTAGTGTTAAATAATGAATGCTTCCACTTATATTTTCATTCTCACATTCACATACATAGGCATCCAAACATTTCATCAGGTTGCTCACTGCATTCACAAGTAACCTGATATATGAAATGACACACCTCTATGTGTCTTCTTATCCACTCGTCCATTTATATAAGACTGCTGTTCTTCTATGTTAGCGTGCAGAGGCACTGACAGTTGGGGAAAGACCTTCATCGGTGTAGCATTTCCCAGACATTCAACCCTTCAGTCAGTCAGTCAGTCATTCAGACAGCTAACTCTGCGTTCATTATTAATCACAGAATTATACTGGGGCACTCTCCGAACGATGTGGGTTGACACGGGACAAGTCATGAGAGTATGCAGTTGCCTGCATAATGCACAGTAGGTGAGATATCAGGCACTGATATGAAGCGTAAATATTCAATGAGGGCTCTGCAGTTATTACTATCAAATAATGGTGGAGGCATCAGGGGCAGTGGTGAAAAGATTCGACACATTGCACAGAACCCAGAGCAGATAAAATGTATCTGACTGAGTGCTGTATAAATAAATCTGATTGGATGTGAGTATTGGGAGTATGAAATTCTATCTGCTTGAGGCATGGCCACATCATATCTTCATTTACGCATGGATGGGTCCTGAACACAAGCTTCCGTACAACAAGTTATTGTTTTCCACATTTAGTCCTCAGAGCTGCCCAACAAAGGTCTTTGAAGCATTATGACCTCCAGTTCTTGAGCGATGTGTTAGCACTGTGTAAAAATTGACCATTTACCAACACCGTTTTAGCCACAGGAACCCTCACTGCCACCCAGAATAATTACAGTCTCTTACTATTGACCTATGATCAGCTCCACAGGATTGGCTTGGAGGTTAAGTGCCTTTAGCTGAGGGTGGCAGGAGCATCATTCATTCATTTATCATCATCACTGACCATCAATCATCCCATTCCTAACCCTGCCAAGACCAAAGAAAAAACTCACTTACAAGAGCATTGCATCACATTACGTAGAATAAAATGTGTATTAATCACAGTGCTACTGTGAGCTGTGACTGCGTGTCAAGATAATCTCCATTCAGGAGCAGTGTAAGGGCTCATCCAAAACTGGAGAGAGAGACAGAGAGAGACAAGGTGATAACTAATGCGGACGGGCTTAGCTTCACCTTTGATGTTTGTACCAGAAATCCATGGTGCTCAGAGCCTATCTGTCCTTGAAGTGAACACACCCAGGAATCCCTGGAGAGGGAGAAATATTCTAATCCCAGAGCCAGCTAAAACCTGGAGAGGAAAGTTGACTCTCTATCGATTTTTCTCTTACTCACTATGGGTGTCTTCTGATGATAGTTAATGAAACATTACATGGCTTCACTACTCACTGATGCATAATCGGCCAGCAGTCAGAGCTGCATCTGGAGACACCTATCATGTGTGAGCACTTATCATCTTAAAGCAGTAGTCCATATTTGCGATTATGATGTTAGGTATGAATTCATGCAGTTGGCAATATTTGCTGCTTCAGGTTTTCACAGGGATGTTGTCTCAGTTTCAGTAAGGAAAAACTATTATAGATTATAATCTGAACCCCAGTTGTATCTATGCACAACAACTAATAATTTGATATGAACTACTGGTGAACTCATTTGGGGAATTGCAGTTTTTTAAATAAATGTTCTACTAGAACTAAGTGTTGCGAAGTATGAGGCAATTTTTAAGGAACCATTACATCCTATTAAACCTACAGTCTTGAATGAAAATTGGCCTGCGAGGACGCGTGCGTAAGAGCGCGTTTGATTTCATCATCAGTGACATCTTAAAGGGTGCAGTCGATCCAGCGGTTTTGCTGCCAGGCTTTTGTTTTCTCAGCCATCAAAGGCAGCAGAGCCTTTGGACAGGTTGGTGTGGATGACAGAATGATTCATCCCATGGTATGAAGCATCGAAACCAATTTGCGCTGCAGTATTGGACACTGGTCTTTTTCTTTCTATGTGCCTGTGATGTCTATATTTTTGAGGTGGTGCAGTGTGAATCCTAAGCTGACATATTGGTTAGTTGAAAGTATCGAGTTAGTGTTGCCTCATTATTAACAATCAGATATTGGCCAGACAACCTTCCGCCTCACATAATTATTGAAGACTTGACCAGTAGATTAGTTCTTTATGCAAAGTTCCTAGCTTTAAATTATTCTTATTACTGTAGCAACAGTCATATTACTTGTTCTATATAATTGCATCTTATATAATTATCCTCTGTATCCTTGGAGCATATTAGTGTCTGACAAATAGTAATTGAATGTTTTGTTTATGGACATCAGCACAACTTGTATCTATAGTCAACCCCACATGAAAATCCCTGTCTGAAGAAATATTCATTAAGAAGGGACTTAAAGGTTGACACAAAAGTAGCAAGCCTAAGTTCCACCGGCAAGTAATTCCAATGCTGGGAGCGTTCACAATGAAGGCATGTCTGGTTCATAAAGGGTCAGGAGTTGTAGAGATGTATTTTCGGGCTAAACCTAATCTAACATAACGTAATGTAATCGGTAGAATTTTGAAGTTAATTCTGAAATTTTAAAGGTAGCCAGTAAAGGGATTATTAAAATAGATGTAAATAGATGCAAATTATCTGATCATGCTTTCTTGAATCATATAGATCCTTGTTGCCACATTTTGGACCAACTCCAATCAAGAGAGCACTGTCCAGTAGCCCAAATGCGATATGCATAAAAGTATGGATAACTATCTCCAGATCAGAGGACAGAAAATGTCTGATTCAGGATATGTTTTTTAAGTGAAGAGAGCAGGACTTTACAAACTTTTTGACTTGAACATCAAAACTGAGGTCTGTAGTTTAGCAGCAAGAAATTGTTGAATATCCAGCAGTTAAAGAGTGATAATAGGTGTCATGGGTACATACAGCACGGTGTCATCAGCATACAAATGAAAATGAATATGTGTTTTGCAATGAGGCTTAAAAACAGAAAATAATAGTCGTCCTAAAAGTGAGCCTGATGGACAGTAGAAAATGAAGCGCTACCAATAGCTATTGAGAGGGTTGTACTGGTTGAGAGTAGATACAATATAAGATTACAGTAGTGCCCATTGTAATTGTTCTATATTTGTGTCTCTGCATTACATACAAGCCCTATATTAACAACGCACTGTCAGCAGGTTGGCTGAATACTTATTTTCCATGTCCTTGTGTTTTTTATCCACAGATCTCCCTAGGCGGACTGAACAAACGAGTCGACTCTAACAGAGCTACGCCTGTCCTCAGTCTACTTGTGGTCTGACGGCACTCACCGACATCAAAGGTACACCCGCCTCTCTCTCTACACCTCCAGCCTCCTTTAATCACTTTGTTCAGCTCATCATTGCAGTAATTACATTTCTTGACAGTTTTTTTGGTTTGCAAATCCAAGACTTCACTTTCTCTGTTATCTCTCCTTGAGGGAGCTTCACTTCACTTCACTTTGTCACTGAGGTGCCTTGTATGATTTTTATTTCAATACATTCAGGAGCTTTTTCCTCCAGGAAATCTGCTCTAATTTCAATAATTCACACAGTCACACAGCAGTTTTGGTTCTCTTCACAGTTTATAGTGTATTTTAGAGCTGAACAGGAGAGGACGTTTGTTATGGTCCAGTTTCTAAAGACAGACTCAGCTGTGTAATAGAGTTATTGCAGTCGGTCACCTGTGAGATACAAACCCGAGACACCTAATTGCATTGTGGATGTCTTATGTGCTGCAAAAGCTCTTTTTTGCTTGCATTTGCTTGAAAAACTTTGTGTTTTTTCTATCCTTAAGAAGTAGGGTACAGAGTATATTACAGCTAGTTGAAATACGGATTGATTTTCATGTATGTCAAAGCTTTTCGCATGTTCAAAGTAATCTCTATATATTTCTTTAATAATTCTGATTGGCCTCACAATTTAAAACAAACTTTTTATCATAAGTATCTAGATGCTACTCTACATTGAACCTTGACCTTCTTACTGTTGGATGCTTATAATGTAGGAACTGAAGCTTATTATGTTGTCCCCGTCCAAATATTGGGGTAAAACACAGAATCTAATGCAATGTTAACATTTACAATGGAAGAGAAGGTATTTAAATCAGAGCTATTTTTAGAAAACTTTGTACATCCCATATACAGAATTCTGTAGCATGTTTCTGTTGTGATAAAGTATATGACTAGTGCTCTACAACATAAGGCTTAATGAACTGTTCCGTTTTCTTCAAAGAGACTAACAAAGACGTGTTTGCATGTTAAAGTATTTTGTGTATTTAGCTGTGTACGTGTGTGTGTGTGTGTGTGTGTGTGTGTTTGTCAATGTTTTCCAGCCTGAAATCCTCCACATAGCGAGGTAGTTGAAAGAAAAAGGATGAAATAAAATATGGATGGTAAAGAACAGCTGCATTTCTTTTCTCCTAGCTGTGAAAGTGATCAGCTATGGACTCCACGCACTTTGCTAAGCTTTGCTTATCCTGGCATCACTCAACAATACCCCTCTGGGCATTAACACTCACTTTAATGTTCCTCAAAGGAACAACGACTGGAATCCTAAATTGAAGGGATGTTCATTCCTGGTGACAATGCATTTCTTTTTTAATGTTCTGTTGAATATTTTTAAAACGTTAGTGACTTACTGTATCAGTCCAGTGCTACAGCTAACATTAGATTTTTATTGGAAATGGCAATCATCTTTCAGTAACCATTCATTAAATTCATTAAAATCACCCAATATGGTGATTTTACCTAATTCGGTATGGTAAATCTTCCACTTACATCCATATTTTTTTTTAAAGTGAACTGATTAATGACATTTGTGGCATACTTTCAAAGAGAGTTAAAGGCTTGGCTTCTGTTTGCTCAATTTCTCCGGAAATAAATAAAAAATATATCTTAAACAATGGTAACACTTGTCATTATGTGCAATTGTCATGTCTGTCATCCGGGGATGAATAAATGTTTTGCTGGATGACTAAACTGACAAAACTGACTTTCATGGTTATGAGAAGCGCTTTCAAAAAGTGGTGAGCAGAAATTCCCAATACAGCAGATTGAATCACTTAACTGTCAGTCACTCTCTGTAAGAGCTTTGACATATTGGACAACTTAGCCAAGTAGAAAAAAATCTCTTAAGAGACGGAAATTAGTGGCTCTGAAAAAGACACTTTAAGGCAGAGCAATACCCTCTAATATTGCAAATTTGCCGTCTGACTATATGACTACATTATCATGAACAACAAACGCACCACCACATTCATGCACACACAGTAGGAGGAGGAGCAGGTGTTTTTAAGTACCCAATTGCGCCCCTGAGAGCTGCATCTTCAGATGGGCATCAGATGGGTTTAGACAAGGAATTAATTTGAGCTGCAATTACAGCCTCTGGAAAGGGGTAAATTGGCGGTGAGGGGGGAGGAAGGACCCCACCACCCACCTAGTCCCTAATCAGGTGAATGTTTCTAACTCAATATCGGGCACTGATGGTCACACTCAATTATCCTCATCCTTTACCTCCCAATCTGTTCCCCCGTTCGCCTAATAACCCCCTACTCAAACCCCTCAAGACACGTGTCACATGCTGCTCCTGCTCTGGGCGGCCTCCTCAGACACTATAGTCCTCCTTTGTCTGATTTCTGATATCAAACAAAAGTTGAAGCAATGGTTTATATTTTTGGAAATATGCTAAATCACATTCTTGCTGAGAGTTAGATGAGACAACCATAAATCTAGTTGTATAATGTCAGTCGACTGCACACAGCAGACTCATACCAACCAGCCTAGTATGTGATGCTTTTCACCAGAGGGTACCAAAGGAAACAAGAGAGACAAAAGATCAAATGTTAGTTATTCCAGCTTGCTCTGGTCAGAGTGCATCCATGCTGCTCAAGGCAGAAAAGTTTCCATTTATACAAAAGAAGAATTTCGTCTTGGCAATGGGGGAATCACATTGGTTTCAGTTCAGGCAGATAGGACATTCTTCTCCCTTGCAGCCCTTATTTTTGTGATATATTGTCATATTGTAAGATAACCAAGACCTCTAGCTGCTTGCTCATTTAAACATCTTAAGAATAACATCACTTAAATGCTTGCCAGTTTACTACAGACAGGCGTGTGATGGCAGAGGGTCTTGTTATTGGAAGGTTTGTTTTAGGGGAGTCCAATGAACCTGATGAATAAGGTGCCAAGGATGTATTACCGGATTTTCCAGCAAGCCTTTGAAGTGAAGCTGCATCTCATCTGCCGATCCACACTCAACATTGTGGCCGCGTGTGTGGATATATTTATCACTGGTCTATTTTTAGAGCTGGGGGTTTGTGCTGAAGTGCATTTATACTTGAGGAAAAGCCTTGCAGCAGCACAAGTGAAGCTGGTAGTGAGGCGTCACATCAACTCTAGACAAGAAGTATGAGCCTGCTTTTCTTTTTAATTAAAGATGTTTACGCTGTAAGAATAGTCAAATCTAACACACTTCCCTTTGTGGAATTAATTAAACATTTTCCTTTTTTTATCTCATTAGTGATCGTCCCCTCCACTCATACATTTTAAGTAGTGGTATTCACCAATGACACTCCTGCCTTTGGAGTTGTAGTTTGATATGTTTTCACTATATAAAGTTGGGGCTAACTAGGGCGTGTGTAATTGAGGATGGGGTTAAATGTGTAGACCGTGGCTGGGTTTTTATCCCCTCTGACTCAAGCCATTAGCAAACATCTGTTGAAGACAAGCTTTAAAAAACAGGGCTGTCATAGTGGCAATGGGGAATTCTTCTCCCCCCCCGTGCTATTTTAAGTAGGCCCAGAAGTTGGTGTTTAATGATAAGCTGTGGGGCGTAGCTGACATGCCTGCCATATTATTCCCTTTATGACTCAGGAAGCAATGGCTATGTTGCCCCCCAACCCTCCAGGGGTGTGACTCATTAGAGTCTGTCATCAAGTATGTCCAATCAACATGGCTTATGGTGCCCTACTGCTGTCAGTTATCTTAAGTAGCGGATAGCTACTAAAATAGACAGGGATGCAATTTTTGCAAGTAGTCATTACCCAGCTCTGTTTCCATATTGGAAACAAAATCACCAACTGATGACTATAAACTCATGCCAGTCAGGAACCTGATTTGAGAATGAAAAAACTATCAAAATTAATAATTTTCTTTCATTCACATGGATGTGGAAACACAGGCTTCTCAGCATGTTGCTTTGTGAGAAAGAGTGAAGGAACAGTCGTGTCAGACGAGACTCCGCTCCAGATAAATAAATGATCAGCGCGCAACAAACATCAAAGAAGGATTGTGTGCTTCAAAGGGAATCAGGGCCTCACTCTCACTATGTCCTATAGTAAAGAATGAATCCTGTGTATGTGCACACACACACACACACACACACACACACACACACACACACACATACACACACACACTGTTTCTGTAATCTGACCTGTTTGAGATTCTAATGGTTGCATCTGCATTGATCATGTCCTGCTTAGCCAAACCACCCCTCCTCAGTCTTTGTCTGTTTCGTCGGGAAGACCAGCTTGAATAAAAAAGATATGATGTGTCTCCTGACCCACTCTCCTTTCTTGGTTTTTGTAAATTTCCTTCTTGTTTAAGCTTTTGGTGCCTAAATAAGCTTACATTTCTATTTTAAAGCCCAAATTCATAATCACAATATCTGAGACATCTTGGACACAATGATTCATCTCACCACAGTGTTAATATCTGTTTCCAAATACAAAAGAACACATCACAAATAGACAAGGCCTGGATTAAACTATTCTGGTGGTAAAAAAATCTCTGCAGTATGTATCCTATCTTCAACATGTAAACATTTAAATTAAATTAATTACAGTACATTTAAATTGGATAATTCCACAAATTGTGATTTATGGCCATTGCCAATATTTAGTACCAATGCAGGAAGGAGGGTGTACTTTATGTAAAGAGGCAAAAAGTAAGCGTTGAGGTCAGCATATTGGATAGCGCAACTGATTTTTATGCTGTAGACTGGAGTTTATTCTCATCACAGACTTGAAATTAATGTATAATTCTCTATAACCGTAACAAAAATCTTTAGCTAACCTTAACCATGTGTTTTACCGTAACCACACCTCAACCATAGTTTATTTGTCATGACCAGGATCTTTTCCAAACCTAAACCTAACATCACTATTTGTGATGTGTTCTTTTCCAAACCTTAACCATGCTGTAGTGCCCGTGCACATATATTGTAGTCCACAGTTCATCATTGCTCTGTCTGGCCTTAGGTTTGTAAAATTAGGTAATAATGCAGGACTCAGCAAAATATTTTAATGGTGAATATAATTGTCAAACTAATTAAATGACTACTTTTCAACAGTCATAGAGTAAACGTGGGAATTTTTGGGATCCATAGCCTTGAAAATAGACATCTACTTTGAGAAATTAAGATTTATGAAAATAGTTTAAAAAAAAGCAATCATCTTGAAGAATATCTGAAGAAATATGGTGAACAAACTATGGATGTTTATTTTGAAATGTGCATAAATGCTAATTTTCAAATACTTTTTGCACCTTTCATTAGATTTGGCTTTACAATATAGTCAAATACAACTCTGTCAGAGGAGCCGTATATTGTATCATTTCTGTTTTAACCTCTGCCTTTTTCTCTTTTGTCTTCCCTTTGTTTTTCTTTCCCCTCTCTCCCAGCCCTTCGTTCTTCTTGCTGTCTCATCCTTCTGCCTCTGTTAGAGTGGGGGATGTCTGTTTTCTAACACCTCTCAGCCTGCTTATCTACTAGGTCTGTATTGCTGTGGATTGGTATTTCCAACCCCATTTGTTATTGTGCCGTCAACCCCTTGATATCACGCCACCATCAGTTATGGATATCAGGGTGTGTGTGACAGTGATACGCACTGTGGCTTGGCTTGCAACTGTTATCTAGAAATCATGATTGTTTTTGATGGACACTGTGTGTGTGTGTGTGTGTGTGTGTGTGTGTGTGTGTGTGATACCAGGCTCGGTGTCAGTATGGCTGGCTGCTCGAAGCTTGCATGTGTTGGATTCGTGCCTGCAACAGTGCTAGTGTGTCAGAATGCATTACAGCTCTGTGCATGACTATATCCAATGACAGCGCCATTCCTCCACACTGGCTGTGATTGTCCATTTTTAGGGGACTTCCCACCTTTTGGATGTCCAGAAACAAGAATCTTTGTTTTTGTGAGTGTGCATTGTGCTGTTTCATTCCCTCTGTTGTACTTGCAATCAGTGGGTCATATACTTTTGCTGTAGAGATGTTTCTGCAAACTGTATAATACTTTTTCTGTTGTGCCAGGATTGTCTTAATTCCAAGAAAGGCTCAAACTTCTGAAAGCAAAAACATAATTGCCACCCCAATGAGCATCCTTATTAATGTCTTTGCAATGCTGAGCTTGGAGTATCTGGAGTATCTGAGACTTCCCTGTGTTGTTGCTCTTTGTGGGGACAATTTTAGTTTGTCTCTTCAGGGTATTGGCTCAAGAAACCACAGTCTAAGTGTAACAGATTCTGTACTCTCTGTACTATGACACTACCTCCCCAGCCATCCAGTCAACCATCCTTATTGTTTTATTTTGATGTGTCATGTTGGTCTTTTGTTTATGATGATTATTGTAAGCTTGTGCTGAATCATGGTCAATCAATGTCCCATCTTGGCCAATAAATTGGTCTTGTATTTGACTTTGAACCTGAGGCATGCATCAGCCTGTTGATGCAACTCACCCAGCCTACTGGGTCAGGGTGTGTTTAACCCGGTGCCCCCTCCTCCCCCTTCTCTTCCCTCCCTTCCCGACTTGGAAGATTTGTACAACTGCGACCAACACTGGACATGGAGGACTATGATGTTCGCTCGGCTGCCAGCATCCTGGCTTCAGTGAAAGAGCAGGAGGCACGTTTTGAGCAGCTGACCCGAGCCCTTGAGGAGGAGCGTCGCAATGTCACTCTGCAGCTAGAGCGCTCCAACCTGCCTTCCAACCCTCCTACCAGCCAACCGCTAGCGTGGCAGCAGGTGGTGATGCAGGTAAATGATGCCAGCATGCTGGCCAACCCCCCTGTCATATTCAACCACCAACATGTGCTACCACGTGTCTGCCTCCCTGCCTGCCTCTCTAAAGCAACGTTCTCCTGCTCCCTCCTTCCATCTGAGCAAGCTCAGGCCATCGTTATGTTTGCTCACTGTCATTGCTTTTCATCATTGGTGGAACTCAATAATCTCTCTGTTCAATTTGTCTGTGATTTGGGACACTTGTTCCCTTTGTCTGTGCCCACTGTCCTGGATGTTGTGCAATAATCTGCCCTGTGGTGACCAATCTTTGCGAGCATATGAGATTCAGCCTCTCATTCTGTCTGCCTTCGCCTCCTCCTTATAAGCCACTGCTTGCCATCCAATCCCATCTCCTATCGCCCACTGGTCCTTGATATTGTCTAGTGGTGTTACTGATTGGATGTGGCCTTTCACCCAGCTCTGGCCAGCGTCTGGGGAACATTAGAGTCCTGGCCAGGGCTCCTGTCATTGCTGGCCAACTCTGCAGGAACAGGAAATGTAAGATGTAGAATGAGACAGCTGTAATCCCCTAAATATGTCAGCAGGCACCACAGCCTATTGATTTACACTCTTCAAACTGTTAGATGCAACATTGACTGGAAAATGTTACAGTTACAGTCAACACTTCCTCTGCTAATAACTACATAACATAACATCTTATTGTTCAGGGTATTTTCAACGTGGTTGCGTTGTCTACCCTTGGTTATGATCCCTTCTTTGAAGAAATCCTTTCAGACTGTACATGTTTTACTAACCAGAATTTGAAAGAACAATTTGGCAATGCAGCACCTGTAGCATTAAGATACATCACCTTTAATCATGTTAAAGGAGGCAGTCTCATGTATTATTGATATAGCAAGACCTGCAGAGATGAAACTGTTTGCCTACATTTGCCTGCAGCTGTATTTGCAGTCACATTTTGTAAGTCGCTGTCAGTGTTTATTTTTTAAAGGGCTTGCTGCCAATTTAGCCTGATGAAGGGATAATGAAGAGGATGTACGGAAAGTATAGAAGGGTAAAGTAAACGTGTCATCGCCTCACCCACCACAGGGGGAATCTATTGCTATTATGTGTAAGAGAGAGAGTGAGATACCCTCCCCTTTTTATAAATTGGTCCATGATTTACTGGACAGTGCTTAACATGACAAGCAGTGAATTAACCTGCTCTCTCAAGCTCCCACTCACAGATCGGACTCACAGATACCCCCCCAACCTGGCTGTTCACATATTTGGGGGGTCAATTGGGCGTAACGTGGAACCGCTCACATAACCATGTCCCATTTTACATCACTTTGAAATGTCATTCGGTCACCAGGCATTGCATCGTCAGCTTTATCATGGATACCTATAAATGCCAAAGCAAATTGGATGTGGGGATGGGTGTGTGTGTGTGTGTGTGTGTGTGTGTGTGTCAGTGTCTTCTGTAGGGCAAACAGCACCTGAGTGCATGGCAGCTCTGTCTTGAGCCAGAAGGTGCTGTGTCATGTGTAAGTGTCCTGCACAGTGAGACCCACTCCATTCACATAATGAGGTGGTATGAGCGATGAGGAAAGCATCAGGTTGTTCTCTTTCTCTCCATCTCCTCCTTGCTTAGTTTCCGCCACACATAATCCCCAGGCTGCATGATGGATTAAATGGAGCATGGATCAGTAACTGAGGGTTCAGATTCTCAACCCCAGGGCCAGACTCAATAAGGCCTACCATTATTTCAAGCTGGGGTCAGAAAAGAAAAAGACTGATTAATGAAATCAGCAAGTAGACACCTAATGAAAGTTATAAGGCATTGATCTAGATAGCACTCTGCTACACAGTGCTCACCTCGGAACAGATTGGGTCTAAACACCAGCAGGCAGCTAATACTTTTATCAGCCTTCATCATTTAGATCAGTGATGTCAACGTTTTAACACAGGCGAGCTGGAGAGAGCAGGCCCAGTGTGTAGCAAATAAGCATGAGAAAAATGATCTTCAGTTCACAGAGATCGGTGCAGATTACTTCACACACATCAGCACAGATTTGGATTGGTCACTTCAAACAGTGCTCTGGACACGCAACACTACTTGCTTTTTTCATCAAGCTTCCACCCTCAGTTAGTTGAGTTTGACACAGCAGGTTCGTCTGTCCAGTATGGCTGGGATGTGGAGTGAGGCAGGGCCAAATGACTCAAATAAATCACACAGTGATGGTTTGACAGTGTTATGTGGAAATATAGCAGTCATTTCCTCTACACATTTAAAGTGAAGAAGATTTGTAGCCTTTCTCGATGTTGAGTTAGGTGACAAATCTTTTGGTTAACGGTCATGTGAACATAAACATTTGGCATAATACTGTAGGAATAGTTTTTAGCCGATATAGAGGCTCTAGAGAAGGCCATGAAGTTTAGTTAAGACATTCATGTCCCATTCGGGATGAATTATAATAACTTTCGTGATCCTTTCATTTTTATTTAGTAAGATTATCAGGTCCAACTTTGAATTTGTCCAATATTTACTTAACTAAAATGGTGAAAATGATCTACTAAATGTCAGCATGATAGCATTGTCACTGTGGCAATTTTAACAAGCAGAAGTTAGCATTTAGCTCAAAATACCTCTGATCCAAAATACACCTTCCACTAAAGTAGCATGGCTTTTCAAGAATCCAAAATGATGTTTTCTTTGACTAATGATGCTGCATACAGCTCACTGTTTTCTATGACCATAAATAAAGAACCCTCTGATTTTAAGGTCACCCTGCTTAGCAGGAGTGCACACGGCTGAAAAGCATAAAAGAATATTGTGATTCAACATGTTTCAAATATAATTTTATGATATTTGTTTTGGCTCTGCCTGATGTTAACACAGGGTATAAAAAGGTAGATCGCCACACGACACTTTGACTATTGTATTAGAACAATGAGTGTGGGAGAAGTTCTTGTAAACAGCACTGCCCTACTTTCAGAGACCATACTAATTTAATTCAGATCCTCATTCACTTCAATATAACACTTTATGAATTGCGGCCAAGGAAGAGAATTAGAGTGTTTACGCTCGCCTTCCTGTGAGAAACATCAGAACAACACTATCAGACACTCCATTAGCTTTCATGTTGAAATGATTAGTAGAGATTCAGTGACACGGACCAAGATGCCTTTGAATCTGCATCCATCGACAGCCCTTACATATGAACACTCACATGCTAAGATCCTACCCTTTCTTCTGATATTGCGTTTGCCTGTGGTAATAGATTTTTGCCTGAAGGAGCGTTATCGCCAAGGCTCTGAAAGGTCAAGTGGTGCATGGTGACAGTTCTATGTGTGGAGAAAAGCAGACAGCACTCAGACAACCATGTCTGTATGGAGCTAAGGGAGAAGGTGACCTCAATTCATATACAACAGGCGCCTAATCTATCTACACACGGCCACTGCCCAGCACATGCACAGATCCCATCTTGTGGTGCATACAATAACCCGGCTTCATTGAAAAGGAAACTCAGGATAATTTCTCGCACTCTGGATATCATAAGTGTTGGTGTTTGGTATTCAGATGCTATATCCAGCTTCTAGCATTGCAGAGGCATATCATCCCTTGTGCAAATGTGGGAAGTTTTCAAAGGCTTGTGAGCTTTAGAGAGAGGGAACAGTGCGGCCTTTGATCTGCTGCTGCTGTCTGTGGTGAAGATGTACAGGCCCTGCGATGGCACTACAGCACTCAACCAACAATCGCTCCAGCCGCCCTCCACCCACTTTCATCCCCACAGTCCCCCCCCAGCCCTGTGTAAGCACAATGGACACAAAGGCTGAGGGTGCTATAGCGACAGAAGATCTATCCTTCCACTGGCAGGGCCTGGGAGCCCCTGTACCCTCGTAAATCACCTGCCTAACAATGAGCCTTAGTTTACCCCCTCCCTTCCTCAATCTTCCCCTGTCTTCCTCCCTCGTTGTCCCATCAAGAACCTTCTCTCCTCCCATAAACACTCTAATTACCTTGGTGTGAAAGTGCCTCGTTTGTTTATTTTTGTATACCTCACTGTTACACCCTTTTACTCTTATATTGTAGTCTCATGGAGCAGCCTGCCGAAAAGTAACATTGAAATTCTAATAATGTTTGATATTTGTTTGTTGTTTCCATGTTTCCATATGGAACACCTAATCATGCTTCGTAGCAGTTAAAAGGTGACTTGGTCCTCAGGAATAAAAATTCCCTCCCAAAATTCCCTTTCACCCAGTTGACACAATTTGCCACAAACGTCACACTACTTCTTCTCAGAGTCATAACTCTGAGAAATCCCAAAATACAGACATCACATACATAATGCAACAATCAGCTTACTTTTTAAAGAGGTACATGGATCTGTCCATTGAGGATAAACATCCATAAACCAGTGTATAAATCACAGAAAAACCTTCAGATCTTGGCTCATAGTAATATTCAGGCTTTTACTTCTACCTCTCGCAGCTCCTTGTGAGGGTCCAGAACCCCAGGCTGGAAATCACTGCTTTAGAGGCAGTAGTAAATGAGACAGACTTGGGGTTGGTGGTTCAGTTCTCGGCTTCTCCTAACAGCATGTCATGGTCTAAAGGACTCTAATGGCAATGCAATCCATTTACAAATCTAATAAAAGTATCAAACATTTAAGGAGCAAAAGCTACTGGCTTCTTCCCACTACATCGCTTAAACCTAAGCTAAAATGTGCAGAGCGTGCCATTTCTGTTCTATGTTGTCTTTTACTCACCCCACTTGGACATTAGGAGTCAAGTTTGAGGCGATGGCCCATGAATCACACTGCTAACTGCTCAAGGTGGAAGGTAAGACCTTTCTGTGTCACAGCTCAGTACAGCAGCTGACATGGAAGGACAGGAATTTTTACTCAAGGTTGGGGTTGCACATATTCTTCTTGTTCAGGCGAACATGGTGAAAGAGGTTTGAAGGGTAGGCAGCAGAAAAGCCTTTTGTACTGTGGGCTATTTATATTCCTCTCGGTGGCTCAAACCTTCATCCTTCAAATCAGCCCCAATGTTGGTGGACTTAATGCCTGTCCTGGTGCACCTCCCTGCCATTTGATCACAATCTATTAAACCATTATGCTCACTAAAAGCACTAAGAGGGGTATCTGAAAACCACTCCCAAATCCTTTACCAGACATCCTCTCCATGTGCTCGCATAGTTGAACAGACAGGTTAAATATTTTTGAAGGGCAATGCCTCAGTCTGAATGTTTCTGGACATCATGGAATTCTGGATATGTACTTGAAGATGACCATGGTGGCCTAAACAGACTGCTGGGCTTGTCTGTTAAGTCCAGACGCTAAATTGTAGCCCATGTGTTAAAAATAAAGCCCCTCTCCTTCACAGGACCCCAGTGCCACCTGAGGAATGTGACCTCACACTTTCCAGTGTCCAGCAGGATAATCAAACAAGGCTGAAAACTAAATTGAAAACAGCACTTTTTAGTAGGACTGGAGGTATCTTCAAAGCCTTAATTTAACTATCCTCGTCAGTTTAACATACTGGTGTGACATTTTTACTACATGACTTACAAGCATATAAATGGTCATGAAATGAAGAACAGAAGCAGCACTGAGCCTTGTTTTGGGAGGTTTGAAGAAGCAAATTTGCACTTTATTGGATGGAAAAGTCCTTAAGACTACAAATGCAGTAATGTCAAAAGGGAGCAAATGTTTCTTTTCTATTTCACCATTAAAGAACACAGAGGTCTTTAATAAAGGTTGCTACTACGTGAATATTCAGGTCTGCTGCCAAGTAAAGCAAATCAAAGACTTTCAGCTAGCTCCACAGTACAAACTGTGTCTCTCATAAGAGTGTCGCTCTGTAAATACATGCAAGCATTTAAACAGGCCTTGGGGTCTAATGTTAATTAAAAAATACAAATGGACATTTGTGAAAAGTGTTTAGATGCCAGAGTTGCATCCACAATTCCTGAAAAGTACAGCTAAAGCAGACAAATCTGTCCCCTCAAGACCCACAAACTAAACAGAAGGGGCAGCCGTAACTCTCAGCTGGGTGCTTTACCTGGAATTAGCTTAAATTCTCAGTTCTATTTAATGCTAATACAAGCAAACCTCTTGGTATTTGCTAGTTCCAGTAAATCCTCACTCTTCCACCTGCATGCACTGGAGGGATTATCAACACGTACATTCTTTGAGTGTATGTGCAGGTGCTATATACCATCAGATTAAAGCAATTAAACACCATACATCCTTTGACCTTTGATAAGAGTTGACATTGCCTCGGGCGGAGGCACATTACACTACACTGCTGGAGTCTGGAATTTGTAGTAGAATTGAACGCACACTTCGTCTAAAAATCATGTAATTTGTCTTAAGCCGAAGTCAGGCTGTGGGGCCCTCTTTATGTGTTACCGCATTTGAAAAGGGTGAAGTGGAAAGAAATAGGGCTTGGTATGTGAACTGTCTCACACGGAGTGTCTGAGAGTGATTCTTGTTGTGTGGAGGGTGATGGTAATAGCGCAGGAATGTGTGAAAAGACGGGCACTACTCTTGACAGTCCTCTTTCTCCAAGTACCTCATTCACATGGATCATTCTGTGCTGAATAAGGGCATATATACCAAACACATATTCCAGTTATGGAAAAAAACAACACTGAACTTTAACATTCTTTAGGTGAATCACAATTACAAGTGTAGCTTAATTTCCAAGCAGTGCCAACAACACAAATTCCTAAGATCAGAAAGAATAGGTCATGAAACTTGGTGAAAAGGTGTGCGTTGGGCCATAATATCATCATTTTAGACATATCCTTGAACAACTATTCCAAATCCAAAGGACATATTCAACTAAAATAGAAGAGTTGATGATTAGCTGCATGTCAGCCTCAGCCTGATTCAGATTCTGTTGTTTGTGCCCCATTCAGTGTCGCAATTACGAGCAACAAGATAAAAAAAACTATGAAAAGCCTAATCCAGTTATAGTTGTATTACAAATCTTGCTGTGCAATTACAGTATTGTGACATAAAAACAGAAAATAGGACCTTTTGATCTTAAGTGATGTCATTTAAACAGATTTTTATTTCCCTAAATGAAGGGAAAATTGCCTTTTTGCAAGACAAAAGCTCCCAATAGATTGGACTCTAATCCTCTGCATCGCTGAGTAGCCATTTTTCAAGGGGAAAATAAAACATGATTGTAAGAGTCATTAGATAAGGGCTTTTTGCAAGCTGTGCCATTGTTAGAATAAACAGCTGTCAGCCTGTGGCACAGCAGATCTTCTTGGCCCTGTAGACTCACACATACATCATATTTTTTCATCAGGGTCCCAACACTGTGCAATGATTGTCCTAAAGAACAGCGAAGCCAGTATTATCTTTAAAATGACTTTTTATGCATTTTTTGTGGAGCTGCTTTGTGTATAGTGGGGTATTTGGTTGAACTCACTCACCACTTGAATAAAGTTTGAAGGTTAAGTAGTGTTTCCTGAGAAATGTCTTCTTGGCAGAGTGGAAAAGCTTTTACTTTTCAAAATTAAAGTCATGAAGTCTCCTTTGAAACTGAATATTATAAAAACATTATTTTTGTAATGAAATGGCATACATATTTTCAAACTGCTAGTTGCTCCTCCCTTCAGTCTACTTTTTGTATTTGCTTATGTTTCTCTTTCTTTCTCTCTGTTTTTCTGTGCATCTGGCATCTTGAATGGAAGCGAAAAACATGATTTTAACAGATGCAGCTTCATTGGAGGTGTCTGGCTGTCAAAGCTGTTGCTGAACATTAACCTTTCTACCATCTGTTTCACACCGTACATCCTGACAGAGTAAAGCTGACTCCACGAGCTTTGATTACAACTCCTGGCTTATTCATACACCGTGTACATTTATTTTACAAGGCCCAGGCGTGGGCTGGCAAGACTCAAGAGAATATAGCTTTTGTCTGACAGTAGCAGGTATTCCTCAGCACATTATTTATCACCAACCTGTGATGTTGAACACATTCCAGGAATAATTTTCAAATGAAATGATTAATGTACTTTTTGGGATATTTTTTACTTCAACCTGTCCTGTCTATTTTTACTTCTTTTCCTACATTTTCCGGAAAACAGAATGCTTATTGATAACCCCATGCTTCACTGGGTTGTACCTGTCTATATATGAAAAGAGCAATAGCACTTTTGAGCCATGCTAGCGACATGGTTTGAAGGATGGCAGCATCTGTTGGTCGGTGGGTTGTTCCCCAACTGTAATCCAGACTGAAATATCTAAACAACTATTGGATGACTTGCTATGAAAATTTGTACAGACATTTTTTGTTGCTAGAGGATGAATCCTAACGACTGATCCCTTTACTTTTCATCTAGCGCCACCAGCAGGTCAAAGTTTTCATTTATCCAATCAAATATCTCAACATCTAATTGAAGGATTGGCACAACATTTTGTACAGACATTCCAGGTGATGAATCCCATCCCCTGACTTTTTGTTTTGTCCCATCATGAGTTTGACATTTGTACTTTTGAGTGAAATTTCTCGACAACAATTGAAAAGACTGCGATGAAATTTGTTACAGAAATTCATGTTACCCTCGTGATGAAATGTAATCACTTTGGTGATCCTTCATCTTTCCCTCTAGCACCATTATCAGGTCAAAATGTAAATTTGTAATCAATCAACTTCTGACATTCACACCAGCCCAGCTGCACTTTGTGTTTGTGGTAATTTGTAAGATTTTACATGCTAACATGCTAAACCAAGTTGACCATGGGCAACATTATACCTGCTAAATGTAAATGGTTATATACCTGCTAAATTTACTCAAATAAGGATGTCAGCATCTTAGCATTCTGACGTTAGCATTTAGCTCAAAGCACTGCAGTGAAGCATAGCCAAACAGAGCTGCTAGTGTGACTATACATTTATAGTCTTGTATAAGTCTAGGTAACATGGAAATTGGCAACAGTTTTATTAAAACAATAATCACACACACATCATAACATTAAATTATTAAATTGACACAGGCTAAAACCACATGCACAGATTCATAGAGAAAATAAAGAGTGACACTTCTTGTCTCATCTACTCCCATGAGTATTCCAAACCACTTAATGGATTTTTAAACATGGTTATGAAACACACTCAAAGCTTAAATGGCCCAAATGGAATGTGATATTGCAAATCATGTAAGAGAAAGAAATGCACTGCAACTGAATTACAAGGCTTTTAAAAAAACACTTTTTGGAGGTAATGTTGGTTGGATGAATTCTTAATGGTATTGCTGAAAGTAAATAGATCTAAATGTAATGGTGCATGTCGAACCAGGTCTTTCATTAATAACAACTGTAGCAGTAACGCTCAGCGAAATGGAATACCAGGCATGTGGAATGCAAAACCTCAGCCATTTCCCCTCCATTTGGGATTTCTCCTTTCTCTGTTTTCTCTTTTAAGTCCAGTCATTCTTTTTCTTTCTTCTGTAAATCCAGACGTATCTCAAAGTTGTCCTTAGTTAAGCTTCAATCTACGTTATTAGATTAACATTCCTTTTCAGTCTAGGTCACAGTCATAGATATTTGAATGTGAATTCTTTCACGTACGTCCCACCCCTCCCTTATATCAAGTGCAGTGAGAGGAACGGGACAAAGAGGTGGCGAAAAGAGGCTTGTGTGTGTGTGTGTAGGGTGTAAAAATGTGCAGAGTATTGGGTGCCTTTACCTCAATAGAGGAAACTTTTGTTTAGTGTGTGAGCCCCTGCACCCCCCATCCCCCCCCCCCCCCGTTTTCTCTTCTTCTGTCTCTGTCTATGCCAATAAGGGGGAGGGGTCGATGGGTTGACAGACAGACGCAGCTGGAGAGCATAGAGGAAGCTGGTCCCACCCCACTAAGATGCCAGACATAGACCCAATGAGAGAGAGAGAGAGCTGCTACACTTCTAGCTCCTGCTGCCTGTCTGGGAAACCTCCTTTCTGTTAACACACCTCCTCTTTCCCCCTTTCCTCTCAGCCCTGGTGGTTTTTGTTCTCTCTCTGACTAAGTTTTTTTTGTCAAGTGAGTGTGTGTGTGAATTTTTTCGAACCCCGTTCCTTTGCTTGGATTTCTGCAGGGACAATGGCTCCCTTTGCCCTTCATCTCTTTCCACTCGTTACATACATTCATACATACAGCATCTTTGCAAAGGATAAAGCTGGGTCCCTTATTTCAGCTGCGTTAACAAGCCTTACATATCCAAAATTACACTGGATGTAGGGTGAATTTTCTTTCAAAATAAAAGCATTACTGTTTCTACTAAATAAGCGTGTTGCAATTATTATGCATTCATGCACTATTAAAAAATACAAGCTTTCTGCTGAAAAAGATCCATCAGCCACAGCCTTTGGCCATGAATCCAAATTCCTCTTAGTCTATTTGACATTTTCATGTTGGTTAAAGCAAATGCCTTTTGTCAAGTAAAAGTGTTTATTTAAGAAAGTACTCTTATTGCTCTTGAAATAGTAATATACCTATCTACTACATTACAATAGGTGTATGAGTCACCTGTAAACCTCCAATATGGCCAACAGAAGGTGCATAATGTCACCAACAATCTGGACTTATACTGTCAATGATGACACAGTCACTAAGTTACTAACTCTGATTAAGTTAAAAATGTATTAAGTAGTTAGCTTTCGCTATAGCACATTATCTCAAGAGACATAAAGTGCACCTTTTTTTTGTAAGAGTTCACCTCTAAATGTATGACTATGACTGTTGTTATATACAGATATGTACATTTTTAAGCTGTGCTGCAACCTAAAATGGACTAATTTATTACAGCTGACTTTTGTACATTTGGTTACATAGGATGCACAAATATCTACTATTAACAACGACTTCTATATGATTTTAAGTAACGTGGAGTGCTGCTTTCTTTGCAAGGTTAGCTACCTAAAACATGGTTGAAGTGTTTTGAATTTGAGACCTGTTCTAAAGACATGGAAAGTAAAAGTAACCTCAGTATCTTATTGGACCATTTCCCCTTGTGACAACATAGTCTCAACCTACAACTTGAACTGTAAAAGGATTTCAAATGCAAGCATTGTTGCTAACAGATAGCCTTTTGCTGCGCCTTTATTTTGAAACGCTTTCTTCCACACTTCCTGTATTTATCTTGCTAACTCCGTCGGGCTTGACGTAGCTGAGCAGTGGATGGTTGCCTGCGTCTGAGCTGCTGCCTCTGCGCTCACGGGGGGAAAACTCAACGTAAATAGACCAGGAGAGCGTGAGAAGACGAGTGGAGGAGAGGAGGGAAAGGAGAACTTTTCCTGAGCGAAGGAAATAGTTGTCACACATTTCCCCGAGAGGTTTTTATTTTTTCGGGAACGAAGGGGGGGATTTTGGACCATGCCTGCTGAAGTGAAACAGGTTAGTGTTGCTGTGCCTGCCGGTCTCCTCTCTCTCCTCATCTTTTCTTCAGCCTCTCTGACTCTTGATTGATTCCTCATTGTTTTTTTCACGCAGTTTAATAGCCTGCACGAGAGCAGCGCTTCTCAGATTCATCGATGTCCTTCAGGAGGTGCACATATGGATATGTAGTTTGTGTGCATGTGTGTATGTGGTATTCATGCATGAATACAATAATAAGGACTATGTAGCCTAGACTACTTCCACCACTTAGTGACCATTTCATGCTGGAAATAGTCATGACCATGAGATATGTTTAGTGGTGTGTGTGTGTGTGTGTGTTGAGAGGCATGCTGTGATTTATGAGTTCCCTGACACATTCATGGGTTCAGATGTGTCAGTACCACCTATAGAATGACTGGTGTGATCCTGGGACAAGCAGTGAAGTATTGAAAGTTTGTCCCTGATCATCAACTGCGAGGCTCTGAATGAGCCCAGGCCAGGATTTATAGCCTATGGACTGTAGTGCCAGTTGTGTTAGAGACATGGCATTAAACCTTTTTGTCTTTCACTTGCACAGATACCGCAGGAATGTGCTTTTGTTAGCTCTTGCGAGAGTGTTACTGTGTCTGTGTGGGTGTGTGCGTACCAGGGCATGATGTGCATACATTATTGGAAGTGTTCCCTGTGTTTGAAGCGCATCCACAGGCAGCCTACACCATCACAACGCTTTTCCCCGCCAAGCTTGGCAGCCCTCAGATGCACAAAAAAGGAAGACAGACATCCAAAAAGAAAGAAAGAAAGTGGAGGGGAAAAAATCTGATTGAATAAGGTCAACTTCTCATCAGCGCCGCACTCCTCTGCCGGGCTGAGAGGGGTGGAGTTACCAAACCCCTGTCTGGCAGACAAAAACATTCTGTCAGCTCTCCACATTGCTCTGATAATAATACGTTAACAGTTGCCCCACGTGGATGAGTGCCACCAGATAAATTGAGGAGTCCCTGCGGAAAAAAAAGAAGCTGTTTTTCTTCCTCACACACTCTTTGTTCTTTCCATTCCTTGGCTGCACTCTTAAGTGCGAGCCAATGGATCAGGAGCAGGACAGAAGTTGCCTGTTGGAATCCAGGCATGGATTATGTAAATGCATGTTAACAGCATGAGAGTATGTCCCCTCCCGACGCATCCCAAATAGGGTCGGGGAGGTGCAGGATCTCCTCTATGTCCGTGACCCCCGAAATACCAAGATAGTTGGCATACTTCAGGGCAGGCCGGCATCATGACTCAACCTTTTCAACCCAGCTTGACATTCCTCAGCTAGGGAGCACCTGCTTGGACAGTGCTACAGGGGAAAAGGGGTCACACTTAAGAAATAAGTGGACTGTTGGTTGTTTTGGTTGTCATTCTTGCATTTACTCAGTTGTTGCTGTTGTGCTTTTAAGATCAGTTTGGAACAGCAGTCGAGTTGTCATTTGAACCTCTTCTAGCTGCCACGTTCAGTAGAGATGCTCTACACTGTACTCTATATGTCCCTTACAAGCTTAAAATCTGTTTTTATTCTCAGAAGACAGCTTGTAGAGATGCTAGTGGTAGAAGATAGCTAGTTGAGATGAGAGAAATGCTGATCTCCCTTGACCTCATCTTAATGCTGCAGCAGAGCTTACGGTAAATTAGTTTTAGCCCACTGAAGATTACTGCATAGCCCTCAATTAGTGTGTGTGTGTGTGTGTGTATGTGTGTGTATGTGTGTTGGGGGCTGCACCAGACCATGTCTGAGTTAAATATAAACTGGTCTTTATTTTAGAACTTTATACCAGCAGGGTAGCGCCCAAATCCTCAGAATTTAGTTGCAGAGGCCGTAGCATCTTCTGTTCTTGAAAAATAGAAGAAGAGATTTGTCATGAAGGAGAAAGAAAACATTATGAATAATCCAGTAGTCATCATCTTGCCAAGGTCTTTCAAAAAAGCAACTTTACTTCTCCTCCGCAAGCTAGAAGGACCCGTCTGAATAACAAAATAATTCATCAGTGATTCAGCCAAAGACTAAAGGAGGTCTTGTCTTCATGACTGCGGGTTACTGCCAGATTCCTGACAGCTAGTGGTGCTTTCAGCTGCAGCAACTGAGCGCCCCCCCCCACCCCCCACCCCCCTTTCGATGCTGTTTGATTTCTTACTGAAATTAAAAGTCTGTCAAACTTCTCTCCATCTTTTTTCTCCTGCGGGGATGTTTTTGTATGACAGCTCGACTGTCCTTGCGTATTCTTTTCCATTCCTTCTCCTCAGGCTCCCCTTTTGTGGCTGCAGAAGATTTTTTGTGCGGATCAATATTTGAAGACATGTAGAGCATGAGGAGAGGCATTGTTTTGGGGAGTGGAGGTCACACAAGAATAATGCCAATGACCGGAAACATATGCACGGTCAGTAGCTGTGAAGATTGCATCAATGCAAGGGGTGTTTACTGGGGTGGATGGAGGCAAGATGTGTGTGTGTGTGTGTGTGTGTGTGTGTGTGTGTGTGGGTCATGAGTGCTGTTGTGATTGGAAGGCGAGAGGGTTTTAGAAGAGGCGTGATCATATGGTGGTAGGTGCCTGCTGACTGGTGATACCAGATGGCCTTCCCGTCACACAGCCTGGCCATACTCGCCATGTTTCCCATACCGTTCCCATGGCTGCTCTTATCGCTCGGCCCATGACACAACATGGCTTGACATGTGACAGTATCTGCCGACCCGCCCTCCATCCACCCGAGAGCTGCCTGCGTGCCACCCTACCCTGTTTTTGGTTTTAAGTAACCTGAACTGAATTTACATGTGAACAGCTGAGACCATATATGTACCTCTTGAGCTAACTAATAACTACCCCTCCGCCATCCATACGGCACCCTCAGCACCCTACATGTATCAGTCCAGCATATGAGTGCTCAGTCAAATAGTTTGGAAATACGTCTTTGTGATTTGTTTAACTGAAGTACCAAATAGATGTATTATTGGGGGGAAAAGACTATTATGCATGGTACCATAATTTGTCATTCTCAATATCAGTTTTTTCATTACCTCATTGTTCTCATGATGATTTTTTATTTGATGTCTTTGCTGAATGCTACTTCCTTCTAATGGCATTAAGCAAAAAAGCCAGAAAGGAAATACCTTTCAACTATTGGTAAGACAGAATGAGCAATTGGAAGATGCCACATTGGGTTCTGGGGAAATTGTTTAGGGCATTTTTCACAATTTATTTATGTTTTATAGACTAAGCAATTAACCAATTTAGGCAACAAATGATTATTTTCACTGTCAAAATTGTTTTGTCCATAAACTGCCAGAATGTTTGTCGATTTCTGTCGATTCATTGATTGATGAATAGACCATTGTTTCAGTTTTAAACCAATTTATCTGAAAAACGATCCACAGGTTAACTGATAATGAAAATAATTATTGCACCTCTATTTTATATAGTCATATACAGTACTATCCTTCTAAAAACTATGCTACAATCACTGTAGTTATTTTTTGTATTATTATTATTAGTTTGGTTTACTTTATCTGAAATCTCCTGATGCAACATTATACCAGACAACTGGGTTGAAACAAACACTAAGATATATGTGTAAATCCTATTGGACCCCAGCAAGTATTCCACTTGACTATATATAGTACACTATATGTTCTTGCTGTGTATCGTATGAACACACCCTCAGGTTTCTGATGTTTACTCTGTGGAGCATTAGGGGTCTATGCCACTCAACCCTTGGCACTACACAACCCCCCACCCACCCCCACCCCCTCTGCCTTGGCTTCCCCTCTATCTGTCCTAACCCATTTGGCTGGCTGACAGTGTGACCGATGCAGGCCTGCACTTGCTCGCTCACTGTCTGACCACTGGCGAGGAGCATAATGCTCTCCCAGCTTTCATCATCACGCTGATGGAATTAAAAAAAGGTGAGTGGCAGTAAATTGGAAGGCTGGAGGGGGTGCGAGGGGTGCTGGAGATGGATGCTTTCATACTGCTATGTTTGGAAACGACATTGGGGGACAAGAAGCAGCACATTAATGAGGTAGCAGCATATTATCTTGCTAGAGCTGTTGTTTTTTCCCCCCCTCTTTTATTTATTCAGCTCCACAGCGTGCCTGTTATCAAAATGTGTCCAGGTTCGTACAGTATGAAATCTGCATGCATATATTTCATGCACACCCTTAAACATTACATCGTGTTTCCCTGATTTACATTGTGTACAATTAACTTCCAATCACTTGTAATGACTACTTGGCTGATTGAGAGTTTGTTGTGCTTTTTCTGCTGGCAGATACATTAAATCCTCCAGAGGTGAGGCGTAGACATGGTGTCAGCCCAGCCTCCCTTCAACACACACACACACACACACACACACACACACACACACACACACACACACACACACACACACACACACAGGAGGCTACAGAGGAACATCAATTGGATCCTCAGCTTATTTACTCAGTGTTTGTTGTCTGCAGGCTACGGACAGAGTAGCCCTGTTTATAAGGGAGTGGGATTCATGGTTCCCTGACTGTGTCCAATAAACACCTCCCTATCTGTGCTGCTGGAAGCCTGCAACAACAGCCATGTTTTCGATCTGGTAGATAAGAAAGCTACTTGCTCCTCAGACAGCTCAAGAGGCGCAGTCAGACAGTAGAAGAGGCTGACCAGAAAGCTCCGGGAAGTAGAACTCATTTGAAATAAAGTTGTGCTTGCGGGCACATCAAGGCTGTAATTATTATAGTGGCAATATTTACAAGATAATCTCACATCCTAATGGTGGTGTGATTACATAATGGCAACAGTTTGGTTATTACACAACCTGATGCTCTGATTTAAGAGATATAAACACCACTTTCCTGTTATGATGAAACCATGATCAGTCAGGCCTGATTATTAGTGATGCTGTAAACAGGTGTTTGTGGTGCTGATGATGGTCAGAACAGAGTTACTGAACAGATTAAAGGCAGTTTCATACAGGCATGGTCTGAGGGTCACCGGTGAAGAAAAGGACCATTATGAGCCAATATTCTGCCACGTTGTGTTTGTATGCATGCATGTGTATGTGCAAATGTTCTGGTGCATATACTTGTGCTTGTATGTTTGTGTTTGCATGTGTCACCACTGTAATTGGCTTTCCTGCAGGGGATGTGGTTAAAGTTGCAGATGTGACAGTTCCTTGGACAACACCATGGACGAATGAGGACCCCGGTGATCCTCTATACCAGTGACTGATGACACCATAGGCTGCAAATTCCCATTTTATCAGCCGCTGTACCGTAGATAACAGCTGGCAGTGTGAGTGCTGATGTATGGAGGTGTCTTAGCATAATATTGATAGTAAAGATTTAATTTCTGCTAGGTGAAGAAAACAATCCTTCAAGAGCATTAGATGGACTGCAGGAACAGAAGTCAAGATAGCCCATAGGGTTAGTGGATTAATTCCTATGATTTATTGCTAATTGATAAGTGCTTTTTATTTTGAATGGAACATACGACCATACAGAGTCCCTGCAGACCATACTGGGGAAGTTCATTCTCTTTTATTCCTTCCTCCCTTTTTCCTCTCTGCGTGCGCTCCATGCTGGGAACACTGCTGCCACCCAGACCTTCAATTGGAAAGGGGTCTGGTTCTGGGGCCTTTTCAAAAGAACTGGGACTTCTTTGACAATTATGTATAGTCCATATAGGCTCCACCCCCTCTGTCCTGCAGCTGGGGACCTCTTAGAGGGGCCCTGAGGGGGAAGGTCAAAGTCCTCCTAAAGCCTCCCTACACCAGAAACATAGGAACAAATGCCTCCCTACTTCTCCCTTTCTCTTTTTTTAACCCCCTCCAGTACCATCAACATTGTACTAGGCAGTACATGCAAGCCCAGCCGTGGGGGCTGGGGGAGTGGGAGATGACTGAAGCTCATCTTGCGTGTTTAGTCTGGAACTTTCTTATGAGGGATTAGCCCACTTCCTGCCTCTGGGCCAGCCACTGGAAGCAGTCAGGATGCTGGGGAGAGCATCGATCTTCCATCATCATCGTACCATCTGTCTCATGCTGCCTTTTGGGATTAATGATTCCCTCTGACAGCTCTTTAGTAGGGCTCTATCAGTGCCGGCTGACCATTCAGATTTCACTGACATGTGGTAATGCGAGAAGCTTCTATAAATCTCTGATTTATTTACTACTATAAGGAGTCATCACAGTCATTTGGTTTTTTGAAATCCTATTGAAGCCTAAACAGATATTTTTGATGGAAGCTACCAGCTACAGATGTCAGTACAGTACAGCTACAGTAATCGTGATACATTTCAAATCAAAATGGAGACAAATAAATTCAGTAAACGTGTTTCATCAAATATGCATATCATACTTGACTAAATGTTGCCAAATGTGTGGGTGTGAAGCAGTGACTGGTTGGATGAGGCATACACCTGTGACCAGCTGTCTGCTCACATGTAGCACATCTGTTGGCATCTGGCTTCATCAGTAAGACAAACCGCCGTGTTAACATTAAGATGTGTAACTTTTTGTTAAAAACATGGAGAGATGCATTCCGCTGTGCAGTATATATTGATAAATATGAGGTCTGTACATTTTGATCACGTAAGGTAACATTTAGCAGCAGGTGTCGTCAACTAGGCAAGAAACTCCTAATTGCAGTGTAGACGTTATATTGAATAAATGTAGATCATTCCCATATAGTGCCACTGAAAAACCAGTGTATCTAATGGTAGTAGATCCATGTTTTGCTTACTCAGAGCTCAGTCACAAAGCCTGCGGGGAATTTGAAGTGAGCACTGGCTGTTACTGACCCGCTGGCGGTTGAAGTGCTCTGATGAGGTTCGGCACTTCATTAGAATGCTGCTCTGAACCTCACGACACACAATAGTGGCTGTTACTGCTGATGGCTTGGGTCCAGGGAGAAAAATAAAAGAGAACGATAGAGGAGGAAAGAGTGAGAGGGAAAGTCCAAACCACTGTAACCTGACCGGCCTTGGGACCACAGTGGCCCCTGCTACAGGCAACCTCAGCTGTAGGAGCCGCAGCTCCGAGGCCCCAACACTGCCTGTACACAAACAATATGCTAACCAGTGGCAAGAGTTCAGCCAAACCAGGAGCTGAACCTCCTAAAATGGGAAAGATAAACAAGTCCCTGGCATTCTCAGTGCTGATTCTCCATGCAGACAACGGTTTGTACACTTCAATGGGTTCTACAATAGAGGCATCCAGACACTGGGCTGGCTGTCATATGCCATTACATGTGATGGCACAGCACTGTTACTCATCTCCTCATCTTCTCTTAATATGTGTTCAGCACCATTCCCAGAGGAGCCACCGGTGAACAATGGAGTGATGCACCTCCTCGCACATTCCACAAGGCTCTATTGAGCTGTCTAATGAACCTCTACCACATGCGTGGCTGCGGATGCTCCACGAAAATACCATCTCGCCCCATCACATCCCTTTATATTTAATTTGTTTGGAATGTGTTATAGGCTGTGAAGTGGAGCGTGGTCCAGTGTTGATCTGTGCCAACCAGGTCTGCGGATATGGAGGGACAGGTGCCAGCCATCCGTGGAAGGTGCTGTACTTAACACTGCGCCTGGTTGGAGAGTGTACAATCCTGGCCCCGTGGTGTAGGCTTTTAGAGCTGCCAGTATCCTGTTGCTCCAGCCAAACAAGCTTTTAGTTTGGTAATAGGACATCGTAGCTGTGTGTTCTTTTTCAGAAGAGGGGGCAGCTGAAAGTTGGAGAGAAAGGGTTGTGTCAGGATTCAAATGCAGGCTAGTGGAGCCACAGTAGACATGAAACAAAAAATCTCAGTCCTGTACTATTAGAGGGACACATAGAATGAACAAAATAAATAAATTTTCTTAATAGTGTTTACAGCCAATATACTCTGCCACCAGAATTAATTTGTGAATGATGTACTGATATATCATTCTAATAATATACTGGGAGAGTGTCAGTGTCTGAGAGAGAGGACAGTCATGACCTGATGGCGTAGGTACATTAGCTACTGAGCCACTAGAACACATTGTTTTCCATCATTATTTGCGCTTGTACATATCTCAGAAAGGCAGACAGTGACACAAATAGCTCCAAACTCTGTACGTCAGCCAATGTCGGCGCTTTGTATTTGCTTGTAGACTTTGTGGAAGACTACAAACTCTAAAACATACAGAGTGCTGAAGAATCGCAGCCTATATTTTCCTAAGTGAACCTTTAGCTGCCATCGTCATTACACTCAAGTGGGTATTTATTTCCCTATGGCTGTTGCCGTTGGTTACCAAGCCAATTTCCTGGATCCTTAGAGATTCAAAGAGGGTCTCAATACAACACCCTGGTTGGTCAGCAGCTGTTTTTTTTCTTCTTGTTTACCTCTTTAGATTTAGGACATGTGGAAAAGAGTGCACTAAACCTTGCAACGTTCTCAAAGTTAAGCAAACGAGGCCTGTTGACACGGACCTCCTTGAGTTCCCAAATTCTTTCCATTATATTCTGTTACAGTTAAGAGAGGCTTAATCCAATAAACCCACTCATCGCCTGTTTTGTGCACTGTCTCTGTTGAATCCAGCTCTGAGAGTGTGTGTGTGTGTGTGTGTGTGTGTGTGTGTGTGTTGGGGGGGTGAAGGAGTGGCCTCTGTTGTTCAGGCCACAAGGGAACACAGGGGAGTGTTTCTGGGGTCATGGAGCAGCTACATTCCAGACTCGAATGCTCAGATGGGAGCACTCATTCCAAGCCATACTCCACTTCCACTGTTTTCCCTGTGTCACTAATCTATAGTCCTTGAAGCATAATGTCCTTGAAACACTGCTACTAATTAAGGCTGCTGGTGTCTGTAACTAGCCAGCAGAACATGTTTCAATGCGTCACTTGTCGGTGAGCCAGAAGTCACAGGAGACCAGACTGAGTGCTTCCCCTTTCCTTGATCCGTCATGTTCTCATGCCACTCATGTTGTGACTTTAACAAGGCCTTGTTATGGTCTTGCACTGCTAATGGTGATGAAAGTGAAGTGCGCTGAGTGCTTGACTACCTGCAGAAATGAACTCAGATTATACTTTCTACATTTAGAAAAAGTTTGAAGTGGGAAAATGACCATGTGTTTTAGTTCTGTGGTCCTCAGTGCAAGACACACCAGCTATGTCACATACAGTTGTGTTATCTGGCACATCGGACACACCATACAGACAGATGAAGTAGCCAAGGTATGGGAGCGGGAAGCAGCTGTGTTGATGTAGATGCCAGCAAAAAGGACAGTCACAACTCCTAACACATGGTGAGTGCACGCTCTGTCGCTCAAAGGTCAATAATGTAGAACATTAGACTGAGAAACCATTTATAAATAAAATAATCAAATGGCTTGATCCAGTGAATCAAATACCTGACTGATCAATGTCATTACATTGATGCTAAAAAGTTTGCCATTAAGCAGTCCTGATCTATTGCTCCCTCTCTCTTCTCCAGTGATGTAGCACATTTTCTAGAAATTCAATTTAAAACTGCCAATAGATCAAATAATCAAATTTGAACGTTTTCAAATGTTTTGCTATTGTCCGCTCCACTGAATTAGATACCTGACAAATCATGTTGATGCAAAATCCTGTAAATCCAATACTACCGCCAATCTGCACATTTATTGCCACATTGCCTTCAGTGGCCTAACAGCCAGGGATACCAGATTCTCACAGTCTGGACCAACTGCATAGCATTGCTGGGAGTTGTGAATGTAAATGTGAAGTGAACATAGTGCATTATTTGCATGAGGGCATGATGAGGTGTGATCTAAAAATATTTTATAAATTAAAATAACATTCACAGTGCCAGAGTGTTGGGAGTGTATCCAACCATGGCAAATGTGTCAGTTCCAGTGTTTCACCATTGCTTTAATCCTGATATATTGATTAAAAAACACAGTCGGTTTCAGCCCTAAATAATTCATTACTGCTGTATTTTTTTCTACTGCTACACTTTTACAAATGATGAATATGCAAATTAATGTTCTGCTATATTAGCGATGACAAATTGCCTGCGTTCTCCAAAGAGTCCAGAATTATTCCAACCAGTCTCCCTGAAATATGGTCAACGCAGCAGGGGCTGAAAGTTGGAAACTAAATCTGCGGGACGGCCTTCAAAGGGAAAGCTGTTGTGTCCCCTGCCACATTGCGGTGTGGAAATCACAGTGGGCACGTGCACAGAGACCGATCTGAAATTACAGGCCTCTGTCCATGCTCTGCAATCTGAGGCTTGCAGGCAGCAGGACTGGCATGGTGTCCCCAGCCCTCCGACCCTGGAGCCCCAGAGCCACAAGCTGCTGCTGTTGTGCTGTACTCCAGTCTCTGTGGCAAACACGCCTCCTGTCTTCTCTGTCCAACATACACTACCGTTCAAAAGTTTGGGGTCACATTGAAATGTCCTTATTTTTGAAGGAAAAGCACTGTACTTTTCAATGAAGATGACTTTAAACTAGTCTTAACTTTAAAGAAATA
>JAVQJL010087845.1:0-16544 GCA_036024295.1 Nannoperca obscura
ATAAATGCAGTTTACACAGAAACAAGTAAAAGTGAGAAAGGCAAATCAGCATGATTTAAGCAAAAGGAAGTGATCAAAGTTTAATTCAAAGTGCAACTGATTCTGAGCCAAAAAGAAAATGACTTTGTAAGTTTTCTGCTTTTGTTGTGTTTTCTTTGATTGCATGCAACTGTATTGTCCTGTATAAAGATTTTTCTAACTAAGCACTCCAGAAATCCAACAGGAGAGGAGGAATTAATGATAGTGGAACACATTCAGAGAAGCTGGGTTCAAAGGAGAGAGCTCTACATCTTCTCAAGTTCATGTAATATTAACCAGTAATTAAAAGAGCCGTGCTGACTCAAGGCGAATAAGAAGGAAAGAGAGAAGTCAATGTGAGCAGTGAGTATTTCTCTTTCTCAGCTCACCCCATTAAAGCACTGTCCAAACGTTTAACAAAGAATGGTTATAAACTGGGGTCAGTGCAACGTGCAACCAGCAACTGTTAAGTAGCACAAGGCTGTACGGAGCCTGGCGGGTGGCAGCTGTACATTGGTTTTCACATTTGCGTGAACAAATGAGCTCAATTCACCTCATTTTTACCCACAAATCAATCATTTCAGTTTATAAGTTACTTGAGTTACTGTAGCTGAAGTTACAGGTGGCAACCCAGACTGTTAGCGGCTAGGTTAGCCACGGTGTTAAAATGATTAAATTACATTAAAATTGTTATTGCTTCACTACATCTGATCTTTTTTTATTACTAATGGCTAAATGTTCCCACTAAGTTGCTAGTTTTGGGTCCGGGTTTGACATGCTCTTCTTTTATTTCTTTCCAAATAAATTATTGTAGAACATTACATTACATTTAGCAGACGCTTTTATCCAAAGCGACTCCCCAGGCGTTGGGTGTGAACCTACGATTAAGAGACTCATGCTCTACCGACCGAGCTAGCCGGCCCCTAGAAAACCTTGTAGAAGGTTTAGGCAGCAGCACAGAACCTTGAAATTCTGTCTCCGTGGCCAACTCAGGCTGACAACAGGGTCAAGACAAAAAAAACTTTCGAATAAACGAATAATCACTTCTTTTCAAGTTTCCTACATTAATCTTAACTTGGACTCCCAGCCTTCCACACACACATTCACACACCACACACTCACTTCACCCAGCTCTTATTAGCTCTCATGCCCTGGCTACAACAACAATAACCCCACAACTTTTAAAGGAATGATCAGCATCAGTAGAAACTTCATTCTAAGCAGAATTTCTCCCCACACCCTCCCTCGCCTCTACTCTCCCTCAGGCAAAACATTTTGCTGACCAAGACTTAGCCAGCCATCAAGAGTTACAATTTCCCCTTCATCTGCAGTTCACTTTATGTCAAGTCTGCTCGTAACGGGGGCCAATAAACTTAGACGTTCCCATTTTGGCCCGGCGAGGAGAGCTCTTTGAGTCAGGAGACATTTTCTTCAACACTGGGAATGTACACATTGGTTTCAACGTTTTAAATTGATGCCTGTGATGGTTTCTGTTGCTACCGCTGTAATGCTGTTGGACGTTCTGTGTGTCCTGCTGGTGTCTGCCTGCATGGGGCCAAATGAAAGGAATTATACTACGACATTTCTCCACAAAACTTTCTTAGTGTCTTTTATTAGTTCATACACCTTGTTGTATGACTGAAGGTTACCAGTGTTACCAGAGTTAAGTAGCCTGAGACTCATATTTACAAGAGGCATGGGGGAAATGAAGCAGATGGCATCATCTTCAGCTGATATCTTTCCCTCCATCCTGCGTCTATGGTACTAAAACCCTCTCGCCAGCTATAATGTGTCACTACTGCTGGTGAGACCCTGTGTCTCTGCTGACTTGGGCCTCCGACGTGTTAAAAAGGACGAAGGACAAATCTTGGGATTTTTTTTAAGAATGGTTTTAGTAATGAGACAAAAGAAGATAAAGAGAGGTGCTTTGTGTCCAGGTGTGTCCTTCTGTCTGTTTGGATGACTTTCAGACAAACTATTACTGCTCTACTGGATCCTTCAGAAGCCGCTCATTATAAGGTTTTGTAGCCTGCATGTTAAGCTGAAAGAACAGTAGAGCTGTTAACTGTTAACGTCCATGTTTCTAGCCAAATGTTATGGTGTCTCCTAAAGATGGAAGCCCTTGAACAACTTTTACACGTAACTTTTGTTCTTTTAAATGTCATATAAAAAGTGAATGAGAAAACACGTCACAGTAAAGTCTGAGAGGAAGGAAACTCTAACAGAATCAGCTTGTTTACCCCAGCTCCCCAAGGTGATGTACTAACATATGCTTGTCGGTTAGTGTATGATGGAAAACAAGCTTTCTGGAAATGATATGTTGTGTGTGTGAGAGAGTGTGAGTTATTGTGCTAGAGCCAGCTTTCAAGCATGTTCCTGTAAACTGAGCATAGATCATGTAGAAAGCTGCTCGCTCTCTGTATATTGATGCCTTTAGTATGCATTGAAGTGTCTCATTTTCCCCTCCTCTCCCCTCATCATTTCCATCCCTCTCTCCCTCCTCTCCAATCCCCCTCTCTTCCAGGCTCCATCCTTCCTGCCATCCCGGGTGATGAAGTGTTGGAGTGTAAGAGAGAGTAATGGTGGACCTTTGTCTGACAAGCATAGAGTCAGAGCAAAGAAGGAGACAAAGTCGGAGGAGAAGGAGATGAATTTAGAGAGAAATGAAACAAGAGAGTAGAGAAGGAGATCAGGGATGAATGGCAGATTGGGGAAAAGGTTGAGATGTAAGAAAAGGAAGAGAAAGAAACAGAGAGTGAGAGAAATGTGTGTAATAGTGCACACCTGAAGCACAGCGGAGCGTGAGGCCATTTTATGAGTCATGTAAAGAGGCACATTTATTTCCTGCACACCCCCCCCCCCCACACACACACACACAGCGCTTGTGCAAACCTAAGAAAGCTTGATGAAACCACTGCAAAGGAAACCTTTACCTGTATACAAAAAAACAAAAATGTATCAAAAATGATTTAATGAAGATTTTACAGATCACATTTCTACTGACAATATTAAGAAGGCACAGCACAATCTACTGTACCTAGATGAAATGGTTGTTACCAGTTTAATTGTGACAGTTATTGAGCTTTTACTGTTGGTGTTGGATGAAAAAAACCTAAAAAATGTTGAATTCAGTGTTATAAAAACAGTACATTGGAAGCATCACAGAAACAGGGTTGATGTTTCCTTTTGTCTAATTGGAATAGTCATTTTTGTATACAATCAGTTAGTGTATTATTAATTCAGTTGAGACAGCCACTGTGTGTTTAAAAGACACAACAAGCTGTTTACAACCACTGCAGTTCAAGGTCTGAAGACCCCCGAACAGTTTACTGCTGCCAGAGGCTGCGTCGCATCACCTGAACGCTCCTTTTAGGTTCAGAGGTTAAGAAAAGAACTAAAATTTTCAAAATACAAACACAGTGAGACAAACACATGGGAGTGCATCTGTTGTTAAATACTGTCTTCTGCTGTCTTGCTCTGCCTCTCTCTCTCTCTCTCTCTCTCTCTCCTTTTTGCCCAGTGAAGTTTGTGTGAAAGTACTTTGCAGTCTGCTTTTGCCAAATTTACCCGTTAAGATATCTTTCATTCCTCTGGTAGTTTTGCCCACGTGGTGCCTTCACTGACTGACTACAGTTCTGGAAGACGTGTGTGCTTGTGCTTGTGTAAGTAAAATGAAGAAAGTGATGGCTACAGAGAACACAGGGACACTGAAAGAAAATCCATCACGTCAAAGTATGTTCATCGTAACCAGATGTACTTTCATACCGACTCAAGAAATGTCTTGAAACGTGTTGGATTTTGGAAACAAGACTTTCTGTAGAAGATTTTAACACCGAATAAATGACAGGTGGATTTGTGAGACTGAGATGAGACTGAGATGAAAAATGAGGCTGAGAGGAGATCAGAGAGAAAAAGAAAGAGGGACACGTGTAGGACAAAGATGTGAGAAAAGAAGGGGGGAGGAATACTAACAGACGAAAAGGAGAGAGCAAAGGAGAGGAGGAAGGTGAGAGAAAGAAATATGACAAGGATCTCCTGGAGGGATAAAAACGAGAGACACAGAGAGTGGGGGTGAGTTGGGGTGGTCGTGGGGGGGTTAGAGAGATGGACTGATGGAAAGGACAGATGGACAGATCTGACTGTCCTTTCCACCACAATGAACAGCACTTTTGTCTGTCAACAAAACATGGCCATTAACTGGCTTTAATGATGCTTACAGGCACACACACACACACACACACACACACACACACACACACACACACAAATTTGGAAAAGCAGCAGACATGCACCAACACATACACACACACACACACACACACACACAGCAGTTGCATTCATATCAGATTTCTTTTGCCCATCTGACACTAATTGGATATTGATTGTGTCTTGATTTTTTTATTACATCATAAACATTAAATAAGGATTTGATTATATCTCTTATTATTATTATATCTCTCTCGTGCTGTTATGGCATGATGAGTTGCTTCACACCGTGTGGATGTCTGTAGGTGGTTTACAATGTGATTAAAGTTGTGTATCTGAAAATGCAATACAGTTAGACCACTCACATCAGATTCTCACTGCACATCACATCTCAGCCAGAAGACGCTAAGAGGCTGACACTGTCTTAGAGTCACTAAAAGAGTACCTGCTCAGGACAGGTGAGCCATCACCCTGACAGCTATGCAAACTTCATTTGCTGATGAGATGCAATTAAGAGCTCAGGAAAAACTAGGTTCACCTTAAGTTAAAGGGAAACTGGTATTTTTAAACCTGGGTTCTATTATCACAAGTCTAAATGACTAATAGTCTCTAAATGTTTTGGAATTGGTCCAGTAGATCGCCTCCGCCAGCATCCATGGAAAGGGCTGCAATGTAATCCTTGTGGGCAGTTTCTGCTGGGAACAGTCCGTCCACTAAAAGTGCTTGTTTTTGCCTCTGAGGGCCTCAGACTGTTTATTAAAGTGTCTGGCAACATTATGGAGAGGATCTCTGCAGAGACAGACTGGTTTGTTAAAGACCTTTTTTGTTTAACCAAAAACATAAAACATAAAATGAGTCATTAGTGGAGTTTGCACATGTTTGCACATTCAGGTTGTGTATGCCTGCTTGTAGAGTTTCGCAGACTTGAAGTCCTTTTGCTTAAAGTGTTTTTTTTTCATCTCTGTTGTATCTCTGCCCTCCTGTCTTGTCCGAACCTGTCAATTATCCTACTTTCCAGTGAGTCAGTGAACTGGAACCACTGGAGTGAGGCACTGCTGTGGTCAATGCCTTTTCATCCAGCTTGCATCACTGTCCTCAATCCCTGTCTCCCCTTTCACCTCTTTCCCTCACTTCTTTCCTCCTTTCTCTTCCATCCTCTGTGGCTCTTTGCTCCCCCACCATCACTTCTACTGAGATGATTTCCTCCATCTTCCCCATCATGTCTTCCTACTTTCTTCTGACACTTTTCTTATTTCCCCTTGTCCTTTCTCCCGTCCTGTCCTCTCCCTTTCTTTTCAACTTTTCTTCTTTCCTCTTCTTCTGTCTGTAACTACTTTTCTCCTTTGTGTGTGTGTGTGTGTGTGTGTTTCTGCAGAGTGCACTAGGTACAAAGGCACACACATGCAGAGTGTTCAGTTTCTGTATAACTTAAAGTGTGTGTGTGTGTGTGTGTGTGTGTGTGTGTGTGTGTGTGTCAGATTCTCTCTGATTAATGACACTTGATACTTTTGCTAACCCTAATGTTGGAAGACTTCTCTGTCTTTTTCTCGCCTTGTGTCTTCATGTCTCTGTCCTGTCTCTGCTGTCCAGTGCTCTCTCATGGCCGATCAGCATTAAAACACAGCAGGACGTCAAGGAGGTCGTAACCACGGCAATGCCCTCAGCACTTCTCAGCTGATATTAACTTGATTGGAGACATTTTTCACACAGACTCATACATATCACTGTCATCTTTGCAAACTGCCACTGACTAAGTGATGCTAGAAGGGATTTGTGTGTGTGTGTGTGTTTTCTTATGCATTTATCTGTAAAGGAAAAGGTTTCTTGTAGTCACTTTACAACTTCCTGAGCACCAACACAACAATTAATCATCTGAGAGTGTGTGTGTGTGTGTGTGTGTGTGAAGGTTCATTTAAGGTTTGCAGTTGAAGACATACAGCATTTTGAACTATAGTGTGCAAAGATATTTTTAAAAAGTAATTATATTTTGCAAATGGCTTCAACAACTTGAAGCGCCTCCAGAGTCACATCTCAGATCTCAGCCGGAATTTCATAGTCAAAAAACAAACAAACAAAGTTTTTAATATTCGAAAACCTGCCCAGAAAAATACCACAGACAGATTTAGTGAGTGTGTGTGTGTGTGTGTTTTGGGGTGTTGAAGCCAAATCCCAGACATACAATACTTAACCGACAATAATGAATCTAGGTTCAGCTGGCATTTTGGGAAGTTACTGGTCAGTGAAATACTGTGTTGTTTTTTTCTTGTGTAATTTCAGCAGTTAACTGGCAGAGACACAGAAATATGTGGTGAATTGTGTTTTTACTATAGGAACCACAAGAACTGAAGGTCGGGCTCCATGTGATTGTGAGATTTTATTTGATTTAGGACAGAACGACATACTGTCTTTGACCTTTTGCAGGTTGCTGAGTATTCTTAATTAACTGCAGGTGAGGAGAGACTGAGTGTGTCGTCGTGAGGGGGCTCGTCTGGACGTAATATGTGGAAACCTTCATGTTGTGTTCAACACTTTAACAATAAAAGATTAGAAATGAAACTAAGTAATGTGTTTTTACAACAGAATTCACCTTTGTCCTTTTGAATTAATGAACTTCATTCTGTGGAGAACATTAATGTTTACACCAAATATGGTGCTGAGACAGCATTCAGTATTCATATTCTGGGGGTGTTGAATGTATTGGTATTCATGTTCCTCGGTTGATGAAACTCCAGTTGAATCATCAGAATATCTGGTTCTTTGATAAAAAACAACAAGTCGAAGATGCAAACCTGTGTACATAAAATGTAAGGTACAACTCCCAAGATGCATTTTGATAAGCAACAGCCAATCACTTAAAGCTCTGTTATGCTGTTGAGAAAACTTTTAAATTATGATGATGAATTCAGCAACTACGGTGCTGTGTTTTGTTCTTAATAATAACATAACTGGCTTCGTCTCCATAACAACGGTGGCTGAGGTTCATGGCTAATGCAATATTTTGAGCCATCTGCCATGCCAAACTGATTTCTCAGAAACAGAGTTGAAATATTTCACACTGGGCGTCACAACATAACCCTTTAAGATGGCTCCATAGTCGAGACGAGTCCAGTGTTTCTATATTCACAAACACTGAGGACATCATTCAAATAAACATATAATGAGAATACAGAAAAGTAAAGAACAATCCTGAAAATAACGACTTGTATCTCTTTGCAACTACAAATGATTTCACTGCATACATCTGTGGCTGCATTGTCAGAGGATTTAACTACTCTAGTTAAGCAATCAGTGTAGAGACTACACCAGGTTTAGAACTGTACTACAATTTAAATATGCACCAGATTTAAAATGGTTTTCAAAACAAATAAAGAAAAAAATGAAATACACCACAGGGTTTTGTTTGGTTTTGGAGAGACTTGTCTGTGTGCCTCTGCCAACCAAAGCCATAAAACCTGCACTGCACCACCTGCTAGAAGACAACCTCTGATGTGCCTCTCCACCCACCTTGGCTACAGCAGATACATTTGCAGCCAGAAAATTACCAAACAGGTGCAGGTGTAAACTAATGGACTACCACCTGATGATAATAGCATTGTAAATGCGTTTTCACTGTTCCCAGCTTTGTGCTGGCACGAATCTATAGAAGTCACAGAGAACCCAAACTGAACACAAAGCTATGTCATTCATTTTTCATCAGGGTATTGTTGGTGCTACTTTCACTCGCTTTTTGTATATAGCATGTTTCAAACACAGAGGCACATTAAAGTGTGTTACATAGACAAAAAAACTAACACAACAATTGTAAAATATATAAAATAACATTTTTAAATGACATAGATACATAACATGACAAATTACAGTGCAATAAAAAAATGTAAGTTGGCAACGCAACAAAGGCAATAAAGTGCAACAGAGAAACAATCATGCAAATTCAGAGTAAAGTCCATGGATGAGAACATTATGTTCAACTGTAAACCTTAACAACAAGACTCCATGACGTGCACAACTCCTCGTCTATCCCCACACTGGATATGGTTTCATGATAAAGCTTTTTCACACAAAAGGATGCACACATACACATTCACAAGATTAAGTTTAAATTTGACTGAGATCTACTTTGTAGTGCAGCCCACTAAATGCTCAGAGACAAGGATTTTGTAGGACATTATTAAGATTAAGTAAAAAAGTAACTTCTAACTTCCCTGCTCTTAGTGAAAGATTAATGTCGGAGACATCAACTTTAGAAAATTACAAAGTGGACCCCTAAAGATTTTCTCCCCAGAAGATAATAAGATGGAGCAGAATCGTGTTCATTAACTTCCTGTTTTGTCCTCTGACATCACAGGAATGTGCACACTGTCAGATAAATCAGCTTGCCGGGAGGCCGGAGCTTCTTAAGAATCAGGGAGTGGAAAACCCTCCTTGTTCTTGTAAGACTGCGGTTTTGAGTGAAAAACTGTAAAAAGATCCGGACACGTTAGAAACTGCTGTTTATATTTGTGATGTTTGCTTCACTATGTTTATTAAAATGTTCTGCTTTAAAAAAAAAAAGGTTTCTGTATTTGTGTATACATTGTGTGTACACCCTACATGTCTGCTGCATGCATATGGTGCTGTATGCCAATAAACACATAATCACATACTTGATTTATGAGAGTTTGTATTATTTCTTGTATTTTAAAAATGAATGAAGCTGCTTAAAAAAAGACAAAAAGAAAAAGGGAGAAGAGGAAAGAGAAATAAAATGTTGACTTAAATGTATTGTGACAGACAGTTGGTTCCGTATTAACAGAACTGCAGCTGAGAGAAGCCTCTTCTTTATTTCAGATTTCAGAGCAGTAAATCAAAATGAATCTTACATTAAGAAAAAATCATTTTAAATGACTTATTAACTAATTATGATTTAAGTTACTGAGTACACGCCATTAGCAAACATAGATGTTACTGGTGTAAAACATTACTTCATGCTAAATAATATTCATCAAGGGATGATATCAGCTCTCCGTCTGCATCACATCACATCGGCAGTGTTTGGACAGCAGTGTGAGCTCGACTTTGAATTCCATCCAGATGTGGGAAACGGCTGGCTTGGAGAAGGCTTTGTCCCAAACAGAAACACAAATACAAACTTTTGTTCACGAAAGTTTCTTAAAAAAGTGCAGAATGCCACCACCATCTAGACGACGTTCGAGCAGGATCATCCACCTTAAATTAAGCCTTTCAAAATCTACTCCCACTACTGCTGCGCTCAAGTAAATGCCTAAGGCAAAAGAGTGAGGGCAGACAACTGGACCTGCAGGATGGACCTGGAGATGGACAGATGAAATATTGCTGCCTCCGCATTGGTGAAGAGTTAGCGCAGCCTGAAGGCAAAGATCTACGTTCCAACCTTCACCTACGGTCGTGAGCTTTGGGTAATAACCATCACAATGAGATCATTGATTCAAGCAGCTGACTTGAACTGAGCAGGGTGTGTGGGCTCAACTTTAGCTACAGAGACCTTTTGCTCTTTTGCGTTGAAAGGTTCCAGTTCAGGTGGATGTTTTCTGGGCATGATCAACTGGGAGGAAACCCCGGGGCAGACCAAGAACACCCTGGAGTGATTATATGTTGCATCTAGTCTTATTTAACCTCCTGCCACCCCAATCCAGAAAACAGAAGCAGCTGATTAGGCTAAAAGAGTGACTATAAAGGTGCGAAGAGACAGAGTAGATGAAAGCAGGAAAGAAACAGTGCCTGCTTCTCAGGAAGTCTTAGCGATCACAGGGTGATGGTACAAGCATTAGAAAGTCCAGTTCAAAACGTTGTATCACTTGGTATAACCAGGAAAATAGTTTGCTCTGTTCACTTTTGACTCAGTGAAAGCAGATGAGTAACTGAAGTACAAATCCCTGTCATGTGTGACACAGAGGACGGGAACTGAAGGGGGGCTTCTGGATGAAAAAGGCAGGTTCATGGGGAGTCAACAACAGGACATGGACAAAAGGTAAGAGAAAAGCTTTCTGAGTCCCTGTGCCTGAGGTAAGTGCCCTTTAGTAGTCGCAAAACCCTGTGATGCACATAAATCCAAAGCCAAAATGTTAGAAGACATTTGGAAAATTGCTTATCTTTTCTATCTCTGAGATAAAACAGCAGTGATCACAGATGGATCTGTCTAAAGCCAAGCTCAAGCTGCATGTACTGAGAAAAGCTGTCTTTGGAAAATAAAAACCGTAAACACCCTTTCAGAGTGAGTGAGTGAGTGAGTGAGTGAGTTGACCCAGAAAGAAGTCAAAGCAGAAACCCTCTGCCTGTACACGCTGCATGGATCACTCAAGGCCACGAGATCACGACTGAGACTATGTGAATCCACTCTTATCTTTTGATATTTGAATTGATGTATTCGCAGTTTCCCTGGCAACCATTAACAGCAAAAGACATGATTCTGAAGAAAGTACCATGACCTCCTGACCTCACACACGCAAGATAATATTAAGTATTTACCTCATCCAATATAAACCAGTATTTTCTTATAGGGATTAATAGTTTGACTTAATGCAATGAAGCAGCCGAGAGAACATAAAAGGACAACCCAGTAAACAGAGAAGTCAACTTTATACAATAGAAGGCAGTAGAACCACAGTAGACTAGCACAGTACAACATCATCATCAGTCATAACACTAACTTCAAATGGAATCAGGGTGACAGGGACCTCTCAGGGAGAGAGTAAAATGCGTAGCCTCTTGATGTGATAAAAACAATGCAGTGAGACTAAGATATGCACTTGTGCACCTGTTGCACAACTGTTGCTCCAATGTCTCTCTATCTTTTCTCCTGATTGTCCATCCTGGATGTGTTGAAGCCACGTACACGCCATGTAAAGGCTTTCTTTTATATGGCTGAAATCCATTAAAAAACCATCAGGGTCCATAAAATCCAAGTCTCGAAGAGTCGTATCAGTAAAATATTTGATGTCATTGATCTGCGCTGGGAGCCAACATGAAGTAACAAGAGGTCTCTAATGTGGCATGCTCTCCACTGGCTCGATCAGAGAAGGAAAGCTCACGGGCCTAAAACCGGAGGAACTGTCATTGAAATGAATGGGCGGCCATATTTAAATTTTATTTAATATTTATTTTGGTCTGGAGTTCAGAATTCCTCCATTTTCTATTGAAGAAGACAAATAACTGCTGGCCCAGGATCAACTGATTGCGTGCTTGAGGTAAATGAATTACGGTTTTATTGGCTTCACAAGGTAAACACGTTTAAAAGGACAAAATCATTCTTCTTCCAAAACAGATGTCTTGCAATATCTAATTTATATCAATTATTTGATTTGAGGGCCACAGCCAAAACTATATATCTGTAACTGACTGTTGATTAGGAATCAATATTGCATTGCAAAAAGTGAAAAATCACCACAATAATCCTTTCACAATGACGTTTGATAATTGCTGACTCACTCAGTAATATAGCCTTGTATTGATTGCTGGACCTCAGCAGGAGCTTTACAGCAGACCAGAGACATGAGGATTTATAGAGTGGGTTGCGGTGGATTGTGGTGGCCAAGATCACCAGTGTGTGTACATGTTTGACAGATTCTCAGAATGATCTCTCTCTCTCTCTGTGTACTGCAGGTCGTCCTCTCTTTGCCAGGTCATCTAGGAGTATGTGATCATTGCTAATGTGTCAGTGACTCTCCTCCTCGGGGGACGGCCAGAGAACAAATTCCCCGGACTGTTCATACATCAAAAGCAGTCAATAAGAGCAAGTGATGCTGCGGCTTCTCCTCTGCAGCATAACGTCCCTGTCCTCCTGTTCACTGTCTCTCTCTGTCCTGCCACATGTGACCTGGATCCATGTGTACTCTTTAGCTACATTTGACTTATTGATGGATTCAAGTACAAATTATTGTCTATCTTAAAGCTGCATCATGTGCATCGGTGTTCATTACACCACGGCTGCTGAACGTTTGGATACGCTCACAAAATGTGTTGCTAGATGCGAAATTACAGGTTAGGTGAGATTTAGGAGAAACAAAATGATGCATTCATTACTTATATCTGTATTGACTGTATCCGTACCCGGGATGTAGCTTGCTACCTCATTTCTTTCTTAGTTTCTTATTTCCTGGGTTCTTGGGAACTGTCTTTAAATTCTTGGGATGTGTGCTAGCTGCCTGTGGGGTACACGATGTGTGTTTTCTCTCCCAAGGACTCTCTTTTTCCGATTTTTTTGGCATTCACTTTCTGTCGCTCTCCCTTCCACTATTGCTTTTTGCACACAGAGAATCAGTGAGAGTGAAATGCTAAATAATAGGTAGAAGACGTGGGTGTATCAGTATTTATAGCCATTCCAACCATAGAAAGTTGATTGATATCTAGTTCTAATTTAGTTCTAAAAATGCTTGGGGAAGAAAAAAAAAGAGATGGTTCAGATGTTTCTCTGTGGGAGAAACATGACCACGCTCATTATTGAATCCTGAGCTGCACTCAGAGACGAATAAATAATGTATAAAATCTGCTTTAAGGTGAAGTTTCCTTCCTTTCTATGACGTGTTTTCAGTTATGAACAGAGTATCTTGCTGTTTCAAAAGGATAAAATGTTGATGGTTTGTGTAATCTTTATTTTGGTGCCTATTTGCAAATGTCAGCATATAATTCATGTTTATGTATTTTAGCAATATTTGCTTCACATACGCAGTACATTAAAATATGGAAATCTGAATCAATGAATTGATAAATCAAACTTAAAAATGCATTACTTTGTCTAGTTTCCTTTGCTTTCATGCAATGCTAGCATCCCTCATAGAAAACCATGGAGGCAAGGCTTGCCTCAAGCTTCCACATGACAGTGTGAATAAAAATAACTGTATGAATCTCAACATGCTGCATGAATTAGAGAACCCATCGGAATATTAAAAAGCCCCTGTGTGTGCTGAAGAGGATTATCAGCATTCAGTGTAGCAGCACAGGGTATCGTGCTAACCAGACTACTGAGACACCAGTAAAAAGCGCGATGATCAGGACTGTCAAACTAATTAGACAGCCAAGGGAAAGAGATAAACAGGCTCCACCATCAAATATTCCAGAAGATGAATGGGTGAGGTCTCCCAAGATCGCTGACAGACAATTGGAGATTGGCTACTTTGACTTGCATTGAGTTCTCAAAGGTCGTTCTCTTTAATCTCCTCGTTCTTGTTATTTTCTGCCCCTTTTCTATTTTCTTCTGACCTTACGTTAGCTCTGCCTAAGCACTTCCTTTTCGTGGCTAAATGACACTAGAATGTAAATAGAGTTGCTGTTTAATCAGAATCAGAATCAGAAGCAGATTTATTGCCACGTAGGTTTACACATACAAGGACTTTGTTTTGGTGCCAACAAGAGCAGATATATACAGAAAAAAATTAATAGAACATTTACAATAATAATAAAAAGAAGAGCTGTGCGAAGTGAGCAATGTATATGTAAATACAATCTGAACTGAAGATGTGCGAACGTTCAGATTTATATAACGTTACCTTTCTGCGACATTGTTATCGTCCTTTCACTGTATTTTCACTCAGATTTTAGCTCCAGTTGTTCCACATTTTGTTTTTATTTGGACAATATTGTTGTACAACTTTATTTTCATTTCTTTTCCTGAAATAAAGAAGAACATACTGTGTTAAACAAAGGCGCATCCACAGCATTATGAGAAATAAAGACTATGTTTTGTGTGTAATATATTACCTACAGAACCTGCTAGATACACTTTTACATTCCTTTAGCAGTTGTCTCATCGAGATAAGACATAAGACTTCGGATTTTCAGTTCATGATTATCCAGAGCAGCAGCATTAGCATAGCAGATTCCATCCAAACACCAACACACCATCTGCACGTCCTCTTCCTGGTAGAACATGCACACACAGAGTCACATTCACGCATGCTGTCACACACACAGTCACATTCACGCACACTTGCATCCTGTGTAGGTGTGCACACTGAGTTACACATGTACCAGCAATCATGCTCAGACACAGGAGAAATGTAGGTGGGTCGACAGTCTGTGCAGAATTTGGGAAACTGTCAGGGTTTTTTTCTTTTTATGGTCAATCATATTAAATGTTATGTTATTCATGAAAGATGAAAACTTAAAAAAAGGAATTACTTCGCCTTAAGACATTTGGTGTCATTTCATATTGGAGCTGAATTTGAGGACTTTTATAATAACCATGAGGGGGCATTGCCTCCTCACTGACACTGCTCCATGTGGTCTACACTGAGCTGCCGTCTTCAGACTAGCAGCCACTGGCATGAAACCCAATGTCTGTTGTCTCTTTATTTCCCTATTTGTTCCAGGCTAAAATCACACGTCTTCAAAATCATGTGGGTGTGATATGAAAAGGTGAGGTTTGTTCGTTTTGGGTGACTTGATAAGACTTGCATTGCTAGCTTAGCTCCTCCTACAGCCTGCCTTGCAGCCTGTTAGCATCAGGACTGCCCGTTGTTCCGACATTAAAAATTATTTGCCAAAAAAGTCCTATTAGACGGAAAGACTCTGTTAGTTCAGCCACTGCTGGTCCTGTCCATGGTACTGAATCAGTGGACTCACCTTACACAAAACAACATTTCAAGCAATTTTACTGTTGAAGTTTAAATTCAGTTGATGCATGCCCCCATCTTTTGTGAAACTGTTGTTTATACCAAGGATCAAGATTCAGAAAGCTTGCAAGTCACACAGAGTTCTTGTCTGATGGATAGATAGATGATAGTATGTGCACACTGCTCCCAGCCTCCGGACCTGAATCACAGCCCTAACATTTCCTGATCGCAGCACACAATTCCATAATGTCTTTTTATTGAATGTCTATTTAAAAAAAAAAATGTTTTCAGTTTTTTTGTGTCAGAGAGAGAGGTGGATGCTCACGTGACCAGACCGGACCAGACCAGACCAGACCAGTACAGACCAGACCGGACCGGACCGGACCAGAACAGACCAGACCGGACCAGACCAGACCGGACCAGACCGGACCAGACCAGACCAGACCGGACCGGACCAGACCAGACTGGACCAGAACGGACCAGAACAGACCAGACCGGACCGGACCAGAACAGACCAGACCAGACCAGAACAGACCGGACCAGACCGGACCGGACCGGACCAGACCAGACCAGAACAGACCGGACCAGACCAGACCGGACCCTCTGTTAATGATGATGATAATAATAGTCTTTACACTTTCATTAAAATGAAATACAATTCAGAGATGATGCTTGTGGGAGTGCGTCTGACTTGGTCCTGCCAATACCAACACTGTAAAACTAATGGAAGTCATTTACATTTATTTGCCCTCCAAATGTCATTTGATCAACGTTTCCATCAGTGTGTTACGTTGCTGTTTTTAGACTCGGGTGACTCGATAGACATTGGAAGTTTGTCTGCGACAGTAAATTTGCTTGAAATGTCGTTTGGAGTGAAGCAAAGCTGCTGATTCAGCACCATGGACAGGGCCGGCCTCACCGACTAACAGCTGCATGGAGAGTGTGTGTTTTCTGCGTCTTCAGAGCATCAGACATTTATTTTCGGGATAACAGGCTGTCGACAAATGGGCTTTCGGTCCAATGGGACATTTTTTTGACTATTGGGGTTTTAGAATAATGGGCCAGTGGAACAATGGCATGGCAACGTTTGCCCTTAGTGGTACAGTTAGCTGTAAACAGCAGACCACATCAAGTTGTAAAATCACACAATAAACTAGAGAAACCCAACTTTCATGGGCAATGTTGCACATATTTATGTGGAGAGTTTAATGTTTGAAGTGCTTAAACTGAAGTGGGCTACACTGATAGGTCAGTCCAGGCAAAAGCCAGAACAGTGAATCCTCTTATTACATTTAAACAAAGGAAGAGTTGAATAGTACAGAAGGTAAAGATACAGTTGTTCTTCTTCTCTTCTATTCTGTGTCCATCACTGCCCGTCAAATCTAAACCTATTCGAATGTTTTTTTGTTCTACAAGCTCCTATTGGTCAGCCCCTGCTTCTCTCTGAAATCTGTTTAATACAGCGAGCATGCACTGTTACTCATAACCCACCATCATCATTGCAGGTGTTTGTTTCTTTCTTCTGTTATAACTTGATAATGGCACAAAGATTGTGTGTGCAGTTGTTAATGGAGAACTGAAAACTGAAGCTCTCCCTCTCTCTCTCTCTCTCTCTCTCTCTCTCTCTCTCTCTCTCTTTCTCTCTACATATATATATACACACTGTATATAGGGTTTACTGAACATGCATTACAGCAAGACTCTGTCTCACACAGTGAACTTGTCTATTCATCTGTACACAGAGAAATAACCTGA
>JAVQJL010087849.1:0-39569 GCA_036024295.1 Nannoperca obscura
CCCCCCCCCCCCCCCCCCCCCCCCCCCCCCCCCCCCCCCCCCCCCCCCCCCCCCCCCCCCCCCCCCCCCCCCCCCCCCACGGTTTAGGTTTCTGTATCCTCTACAAGTAACTCATGAAGATTGTAACCTAATCATTAGCGGTAAAAACCTGAATGTTTACAACGTCCTAACCCCATCAGTGCATACGGTAGATAACATAGAGCACACAGAGGACTTAAATGCACTTAGTTGCTAATAGGTGACATGACTTTTGAGGCCAGTGAGACACTCAAGAGGTGTTAACTAGCATGCCAGGCAGAAATAAATTCAAAACAGTAAACAGTCGAGCCGGATTTATAGTAGGGAGGAGAAAGTGTGCAAAGAACATGTAGAGACAAACAGAATGAGTCAGATATAAAATAAGAAGACCATTAACTACAATGTTAATTTTCCACAGTCTCTGAGTAATTGTGCAACATGCTAGATAAACAGCAAATCCCCACAGGACCTGTTAAAAAATCCCTCATCGGACAACATTTTACTTTACTGTTTATGTTCTCACCTGAAATTCCCCCGACTGATTCATAATGTGTGAGACAGAAATGTGTCAGCGCTGCACTATGTCGTGCACGGCATTGCTCAGGCCAGTTTTACGTGGGGTTCAGGCCGCTAAATAAATGCCATTAATCATGTTTTTTGGAGGAAAGGAAGAGGGTGAGGGGAGGGAGGAAGAGGAGAGGAGGGGTTGGAAATCTCCTGATGTCCGCCCATGTCGGAGGCTGCATTAATGAGCTTCAAGTAGGGAACAGAGGCTGAGGCCCGGTCTGTAATGGTGTCCGCCTGGAATAGACGGGGTTGTGTTTGTGTGTGTGTGTGTGTGTGTGTGTGTGTGTGTGTGTGTGTTAGTGAGACGGAGGGGGTGGGGAAAGATATAGAATACATGGGGTTGTTTGTATGGGGTGAAACAGGACACCTCTGATCTCCCACACACAAATCATAGAGAAGATCACTGGCTCTGACTGCTACAGTCTGCTCTATGCTGGTGCCTCCCTACACAACATGCAGCTGGGCTGGCATTGCTGTTTATGGAGTTGGCAGATACCCAGCTATGCATTTTCTGTGTTTCTGATATGGAATCACAGGGGCTCTGACATAAATACACGTTCGCCTGATTGAACATACAAACTTTGGAAAACACAGATAGAAAACACAGTGAGGCATTCGAACCGAAGCATAACATCCAGTCGCCTTGTGAACATTAGTTTGGAGGTTACACTCTAGCCCTATTTGCAGCATTTAGCAATTAGGTGGAAATGCTCAGATCAAATATGGAACAACAAACACTAGCAGTTATCTTTTTATAATCTCATGTATGGAAATGAGTGTTTGATTTTCTCCTCATGCAAATGAGATTTTCAATTAACGAAAAAAAAAATCTGGGGCTTGGCAGAGCGTTGCCTGCCTGTCTATTGTGTCCTCCCCACACGGAAATAAATTATGAATACCTAAATAGCATTTCACTTTTGAGATAATTATGGTGCCGGGAGAGAGAGAGGGAGAGAAAGAGAGCATCTTTTAACATGCAAATAAAATACACCACTTTGTTCTCTCTTGCAAAGATCAATCATAATTGGGCAGGTACACACAATCACAGGGGTAATTTGATGACCCATTTCGTTTTTGGATCACGCACCCCAAATCTCTCTGCTCCTCTCCCATGTGTGCTGCTCTGTGTGTACTCTGTATGCACTGACTTCAGTAAAAGAATAAAAAGTCTGATTATCAAAGGCTCTCTATGCTAACGGTGCAGCACACAGCCGCATTTCATTTTATTTTCCTGTTCACTACTTCAATAAGATATCCCCAACTTTTTTTTATCTCTTCTTTTGAAAAGAATAGCATGTCGATTCACATTTCAGGCTCTCTGGCTCCATTTGGAAGTCTGTCTGCTTTTCAAATGGCAGAGAAGTAATTGAATGGAGTTGTACTCTGATCTCTAGTATTCTGAAATCCTTATCACAGTGTCTGAGTTCAAAAGATAAGAGGTTACGCTGCAGAGCAGTTCCTTATGCACCGCTAATGAATGTTCTGACAGCGAATTGTTGAATGAGGCAGCAGACAAGTCATTAACAATGAATAGTGTACACATACAGTACAAAGAACAAATGTAAAGTGCATTATATAAATAAACAGAGAATACTCTCACATACTCATACCCACCCACCAACCCAGTGACACACACACAAACAATTCATATTTCATGATTGGCGAGCCAATTAGGCTGTACCAGGGTTGACATAAACATTATAGAGCCTTGGTTTTGTCCTCCCTTAGGGCTGGTGGGTTGTGAGTTTGGCCTAGCCTTATGTAAGTTGCCTCCCTTGCCTTCTTCACACTCCCTGTGGGCTTTTTGAACAATACAGAGTCGCTGTCTCTAATGTAATCTCCAGGGGGAAAGGCCAAAGCTCTCAAAAGTCATTTAAAGTCATGTCGGGAAGGGGATTTGAGGGAGTGCTACAACCAAAATCTCAAAAAGCGGTGAATGGTTGAAACATACTGTATCACACCACAGAGTACAGTGTACGCCTGCTGACACATTTGCACACACCTATGCCCACATCTTGTACATGGCAAAAAGGCTTGGGGGGGTTGGGGGGTAGGTGTCTGTGGTTTTAAAAGTGCTAAAAGCAAAATCACCAGATGAAAAGATGACCGAACAAGTGCTACAGTCGTACGCTAACTATTTCAGTGAGTCAAACACTTACAGATATCAGCGTATTTGTGTATACACTGCAAAACGAGGGTGCTGAGATTGATGTGAACACCTTTGAGAGATGCTGGGTGTGTTTACCAATGGATTTCCACTGTATAAGGGGCTAATTCAGCAGGCCTCCACACACTCACAAGTATCAATCTTCTCTGACCTGGCCTAGAGCCGCATCCTCCCAGAGGAAGTAACTCTCTCCCTCTTCCTGTCTCTCTTTCTCTCTCACTCTCTCTTGCTTTCCATTCTTCCCTCTCTCACAGCCCCTCTTTATTTTTCCTCCTTCTCTTTTTTCTCATTTCCTTTGACTCACCCTCCCTCTCATTCCGCCTCCCGCATCCCACCCTCCTTTTTCCTCTCCCCTTCTCCCTCCATCTCTCTTCCTCTATCTGACCTCATCCCTCCACTAAATCTCTCTCCTGTCAAGTGATGCACCAGGAACACGGAAGTTGTGAACTTGTGAGAAGTGAGATCAATAAAGCAAGGACAGGATGAACGATCTACCCAGAGACAATGCATTTTGTGCCGAGCGTGGGCACCGCGAGCCATAAATCCTGCCATCCAGGCCGTCTGCTGGGCAAAGAGCGCTGGTCGTCATCATCATCGTCCTCGTCATGTGGAGGGAGCAAAGGAGTCACTGTAAACAGTTGCGTCAGCCATCCCATCACTGCCAGTGGAACAGATAAATCCATATTAGAGGGAGTGATGAAAGAGACTTTGATGCATGTTCATAACTGAGTCGCGTCAATGAAATATGAGTGGGCTGTGTCATATATGTCATGACAACATACTGTAGATGGGTTTTCATATGAGAGAGGCACATATACTGGCAGGGATGAGTCTTCCAAGAGCTGTTGATGATAAGTGTGATTGGCGACTAAGCAGAAGCATAATCTGCAACCTCTGAGAACTTGAACGCATCTTTGACCTTTTATATGACTCTCTGTAATGATCCATGTTATTGTAGATGCATTCTGATCTACTGATAGATGACAGATATGTAAATCAAAAGACACACACAGACACACACACACATACACACATTGCCTTGAGAGTTGTTTAAAAAAATTCAATGACACTAACCAGAGCAACTTTTTGGGGGGGTAGTGTGTGTGTTTGAGTGTATGTGTGAGTTAAGAGAACCCTCACCAAATATTTTATTTATATTCCATACATAAATAGTAGGCTGTTTGGTCCCGTCCCAGCAGTCTTCATATTTCCTGGTGACATTATCAGCTGTCTCCATCGTGTGCAGAGCGGGAAATAAATTGCATTTTTGCCGTTGGTTCTGTGGCTGCAGACGGCAGGAGGAGCATTATAATATAAAACATGAATAAACAAAATCACTCATGAGCAAATGTGCAGGAGCATGGGGAGGTAATCTCCTTTAGGCATGGTCCTTGAAATTAACTCAAAGAATCTGCACATGAAACGTGTTAAGAAGATTAATCAAATATTTCTCCTCCCCTGCACCCCCCCAACTCCTGTTTCCAAAGTTTTTTTTTTATTCTAACATTATGGTAATTACTTATTATTGTGCTTACTTGAGGAAGATTGCTTGGCCACAGGTGAATCGGAGTGAGGCAAAGGATAACGCTCTATGTGTGAAATTGTCATATCATCTATTTTCTAATGTGGCTTAGGCCGGGCATGAGTGTGCCAAATGTGAGAGATGTGCGTGGCAGAGAAGGCGCTGTATAGCGTTCACAGGTGCAGTGGGCTTGAATAAGCCAGAGAGAGTGAACTAGGCAGATAATACTTTTAAATAAAGTGTTTTGATTCACAAAGTTTTGTTGTGTCAAGCGTTGGATCAACCTCATTGCGTACCCCATAATGCATCTGGGGCCCAGTGGTGAAATTTGCTAGATAAACATAATTCCTACTATCTTGCACCTCCTCACGGTCATACATCAATTACAGGATATGATGCGAGCTTCGTTCAGGAGCTACAGTTAAAGAATAGAGGATCAGATGCCACTCATGCGTCCTTCATCTAAAATGGTTGTCAGACATAAGCACAGGTAAATCACTCATCTGTCCATGTAATCATGCAAATTTGCATTATCCCTCATGTCCCACACAGCTCTTGTCACTCATTTATGCATGTTTTCTTCGTACTTCATCACCCACATCATTTTGGACAAACGCTGTTTAAAACACACAATATGTGTTTCTTGCTACATTATCTAGGGAACATCAGTCTGTTGGTGTAAGATCTTGATAACTGGTTGGATTGCCATACAAGTTGGTGCAGACATTCATGATCCCCAGAGGATGAATCCTAATGACTTTGGTGATCCTGTGACTCTACATCTAGTGCCATCCACAGGCCAAGATTTCCACTTGTCCAATAATGTAGTTCCTCACATACCACTTAAGTAATGACAGAACTTCAAACACCCGCTACAGTAGTTTTACATTTGTAACATGTTAAATGTTAGCATGCTACCATTTTTTGTCCATCTCGTGTGTAATAAGTATTACACCCTCATAGGGATGCTAGCTAGTCTTATTATTTATTTATTTTAAAAAAGTGTTTTGTGGGGATCCCTGACCAGTATGATTCAACATTTTTTTATTCTTATACAGTATGCACTCCAGATGTTGCACTCAAAAGGTAAGCAAATTATGTAAAAATCACATCATAAAATAAAATGAACACCAAAATAGCTGTAATATTGTATATTTTCATAAAATTCCTATTTGACTGCGTAATTGAAGGCATACCTGGCAAACAAAGAAGTACTCTATAACCGCTACCTAAAAACATTACAGCTATATATAAAAGTTTGAAAATCCATCTAGTAGGAGCAGCCAGTGTGACAAAACAAGCTTCTCAAGTTTCTCACACATCTAGCCAGAGTGACAGTATTTTGAGAGGTAAAGTCACACTCAGACCTTGGAATATGTTATGCTATGGTTTCAGCGGAGAGTATAGATTTTGGTATGGATATAGGGGAGAGGGAAGGGACTGAGTTTGTGAATGTCCCCAGTGACCAGAGTGTGTGCATGGCTGATCAGTCTGTGGCCTGGTCTGGTCCGCGATGACTGATGAGTTGGCAGTGGACCTTGGAGGTTTGGGTGATAGCCTTTCCGTGTGTGATTCACGGGGAGCATCCTGCGCAGTGACATCCCTTCACGGTGTGATTGAGTTCACAATTCTGTGCCATTCCTCCCAAGTATATATGGCTCCCAAATAAATAAATGGCAGAAGCATGAGATCCCAACTGCAATACAGCAGCTGTAACAGTCAGGGATACATCCACTACGGTGCAGATAAGATTATCTTTACTTCCTTTATCTATTTTATTTTACTATGTCTGCCATTTCTTCTGCATACCTATAAATGTAGCTGGGTTAGTTTGATATTATCAGCAATGAGGTAGAGGAGCTGTAGATCCAGCTGCCGGTTTCCTTCTGCTTTAAGTCTTTATGCTTATCAAAGCAAGCTATCTCCAGGCTGTGGCTTCATATTTAATGGACAGGTAAGACAGTGGTATCAACCTTCTCATCTAACTCTCAGCAAGTAAATAAATAAGTGTATTTCCCAAAATGTGGAACCATACTATTCCATTAAACTCACCTGTTTCACTGAATGTAAAAAACGTATATAGGCCCTTGCTTATCAAATATGTCAACTTTTGCCTTTGAGCAGTTTGTGCTCACTTGTTCTCTTACTCCTTCACTGTTGACCTAAAAACTGGTGATGTCAACATCCTTGTTATCAGTCTCATCATCACCTTGTCCTTCCACCATATTTTCTCCTTCCTTTATCATATTAATAATCGGTGAACTCCTTGAATCACTTAGGTTCCTCAAGAGCCTAGACAAGCTGATTGTCTCCTTCTGTCCTCGCGCACAGACCTCTTGCAGAGCATTTGATATCATGTAAAAGAGGATTTGCACAAATAACTCCGTAATCTCCAACAGCCAGTAACAGGGTGACGTAATTGTTGCTGTTAGTGAATAACGAGGCAATATGGAGGTGAGTCATTCCTCAGTGAGAATGGGGTCTTAGCCAAAGTCTTTAAGCAGATAAGCCTGTTTGGGCTAATGAATGGGCAGATTCAGAGATGTCAGCTGAGATTTCTCTTCCTCATGTAAATGGCAACAGGACAGGAAGGGCACACATGTGTACCTGCATAAAACCATTAGAGTCAATAAAGGATTTAGAGAATATACAGTTTAATAATTCATATTATGTTAAATATTGTTAAGATGCACTAGCAACTTTATTATAAACATATGAGGAACATAAAAAAGACAAATGTCTTTGATGTAGACAATAAAAACTTTCGGCCTGCATGACTATCCAGCCGCTAATGTACTAATATCAAAGCATCGCTATCAGCACAGCAACATTTGTTTTCACCACTGCACCCTTATTAAGGGTGAAATTAGCTGTGCTTGAAATGAAGAGCTGCATACTGAACCCCTCATAATGCCGGAGCTGTGGACTGAGATAGGGATCAGTGGGAAAGCAGGATGCACTGTCTGTCCAGACCTCAGATGTTCAATGTGAGAGCTGCTTGTCTTATCAGTCCCCTGAAATGGCCCTCTAATTGGAGACATGTTTCTGTGAAATCTATATAAATTGACGGTAATTGCTTTTGTATGCATGGAAATGCAAATTTTCCTCAATAATGGCTATCAAGAGAAATATACAAACTAGTTCAGTGGGTTCTTGTATCATGGACGAGAGAACAGTAAATAAATGCAGGCTATGCGCACATTCCTAATGTAAAGCAAATGCAAATTTGAAATGGAACTACTATATCTCATCCTTTCGAGTGCTCATATGGTAATTACTGACTAAAACATACAGGACTGTGGGCTCCCCATGTCATGCTTTCTCTCCAGAGAATAGAACACGGACATGAAATGCAGCATCAGAACACTTTTCTGAGGCAATGCATCCACTTGAGATGCTGACTGCTTGTGATAACTCCTGGGTTCAACGTCCCATAGGCAGAGCTTTAGAATAATCCATTCTCCATACAGATTTCTCTCACGGAAGCGGCTTTATCCCATTATCACAGGCATTATACAAATGTATACCACTGTAATCCACACACTTTGAGTCTGATACTTTTGGAAGCAGAAAAATGTTGTTGATGACAGACAGCTTCTGATACAGTAGAGCACAAACAGAGTCACTTTGATACAAGTCAATACGCGAACTAGAGGCAGGTTATGTTCACAATGTTCAAATTAAAGTTTGTATGTTTGTTGGTGTGTGTACATGTGTCGGTGCAAATGAGTGTTCTGAGCTAACTATTTTCTGAGGGAGATGTTGCATGTAGAGAACTTGGTCTTGGCTGTATGGGGGTGTTTAACATATCCAAGGTCTCCAGCCGAGACATACAGAGACACAGGCGGGTCACGGGGGATGCTGATAGCTCTGTGAACTCAGCAGGTGATTGAGCGCAAGATGTGATAACTAGATGTTCTCGATGACAACAGTGGTGGAGCTGGTCGGTCCCTAATGTACTGTATTTGCCTAATAACACAGCAGGCAGCAGAGGTCTGGGTGTGATGAGGAAGAACTCCCCATCACAAACACAGTAGAAGATATACAGACATGCCCCATATACCCTCAAACATGTGACCTGTGAAGGACAAAGGGGGGGGAAATCTAACTGTGTCTGTACATAAAAGAAAGAAAACAAGAAAGAAAGAAAATCTCTAACAAAAAATAGAAGATAAACCAAAAAATTATATTTTTCTCAGCTGCTCTTAATTGTGAAAATTGATGCATACCAGATAGGCTTTTTGGTTTGGCGATGTCTTGCAGACATTATTGTTATGGTGAAGCTTGCCAAGTGATGGTTGAGATTTATGCTTCATTGGCGTGCGCAGTGCTGGGGGAGACATCATCCATCGGCAGATGTGCACAACTCTATAATTGACATCTGCATGCAAGAGAATGGCAGCGGTACCAGTCTGTGCCATGTTTTTTGGAAATAAGGCAGAGAATAAGCAGAGCACATCCTGAGAGGTTTGCATCAACTGTCTCTCTAATGCCTATAAATGCTCCGGCATTAATGGAACATATTATGCCTCCAATTATGGAATCATATACAGCAGCTGTTGATCCAATTTGGATGTGGTGCTACAGCTAAAACAAGTCCCCTTGGGGGAAAATGTCTAGTTTGGGTTTATATGGCAAGATTCTGATCTCTTCAGCTAGCGTCTGTGGTGCATTTCATGACTTTTTGCAAAAATCCTCCATTACTTTGAAAAGGATAAAGACATGCCTCTGAGGATGGAACTGCAGAACTAACTACAAGGGAATGATCAATAGAACAATGCAATCTGCAGAGGCCTCTGATCAAGCCACTACATTCGAGTGATTAAATCCATACAAATGCATCCTGTTATTGGTTCGAATCTTGGGCTATTGGATTCATTCAGTCGTAACAAACTGTTACAGAGTTGGCTGATGACTTAATATTTCTTTTCCTCTCTTTGCCTTTTATATTTTCAATATATTGTATTTTCCCAGTGTTTTAAGTCTGTTTTCATAAATATATATACCAAAGTCTCCACAGAAACACATAGTAATATATATATATATATACTTTCAAAGCAGTTGCAGAAAACATAATGCTTTTTTCCCCCTTCATATCTTCAATTATTGCATATACACTGGACAAAATTAACTTCTACCTTCAACTGGGATTAAGTACAGCCAGCGTAACTAATCAGATTTCTATGACGGAGAGAATTCATCGAGATTTACTGTGGGCTCCCCTCCATTTGGGGTTAATGAGTGTCTTCCACAGCCTCCTCATAGCTATTTCATACCTCGGGGATTTGAATAATTCCCATTGATAGTTTCAAAATCTCAAATGAGACAGGATTAATCAAAAGCAGAGAAAGTAAAGCTGATGAGGGTGAAGCGGCGCATGAGGATGAGGATGTCCACATCAGGAGGAAGGTGACACACACAGTGGGCAACATATTCATAGTATTTTAATGGCTGGCGGGGGTCTGTGACTAAAACAGTGTAAGTAGCTTCACATGAGAGCATAACGATATTTAGAGCTCAAAGTCTGCTTCTCCACTTTAATCAAAGGACATTTCTTCATACTGTAGCTGTCATTTTTAATAAAAAGTGAGGATAGCCCATGGTATCACACCTTTTTTTTTTCTTACGGTCTAGTTGGGTTCAAATTTGGGCTATTCATTATGGTGATGCTTAATTGGCAATTGGCTCTTCTGTTGACTATTTCTTCTTTTAACCAGAGGAAAAAGGAGTGCTTTGTCTGAGAAGTAAGATTCAGTATGTTGAAGAGCATTCAGTTTGCATGAAAGGTACATTTTCTGTCAATTATAAAAACAAGCTGTGCAAAAAAACCGAGAAAAAGAGTGAATTAATTATATTAAAAAGCATTCAGGTGAAATAACAAGTTACATCTACAAGCATTTTGCTTGTACTTAATTCTTGGTAAGTCGATGTTTTTCAGACTGTTCCAAAAATCACCATTGTCTCTCTTTCTGCCACAATTAATTAATTCATCTAAGACAAGTCAATTTCATTATTCACAGCAGGGCTTTTGAAAAGCATGCAGAACTTGAGTGCTTGCAGGGTGGTAGCCCTAGGTGGTATGGGCATTGGTATTTAAGTTCCCTGGGATAAATCATTTACGTCAATTCAGTTACTGATGAGGCATGAATACGTATGGCGGATTCTGTTCAGACGTGATTTATTTTAATTGTCACACTGGGACCTGCTATTACACTGCTGCAGAATGGGTCACTGCATTAGAAAATTAAAGCAGAGGTTCTAATTTGAAATCTATTTGTAAATTCTGGCCTGTGGGATAAAGATGTGCTGAGCGCATATAAATGCCCTCCCAGAGTGGCTTGAACTTCTTCTAAACTGGCGAACAGTCACCTGGGTGCGTCACTCCCTCCCAGGCGCACTCTGCCACTGTGCTCAGTCTGAGGGAACTCAAATTAAGCTGCAGCAAAGGCACAAATCATACATGAATGAGCATACGTTGGGGTGCGGTGCGGGGTGTGGGGTCAGCAAGTGTGTGGCATGCCGGAGGCTACTTATGTTCTGGATTTCATAGGTTCCATTTCCTTGGATCATTTAATACTTCCCCCTCATTCACTTTTGGGGATATATCAGCGGAAGTTGTGGTTAGCAGTTGCAGTTGGCAATGATCTTTGGGAACAACTTGGGATTTATGCAATTAAAGTTGCCAAACCACTGCGCAATAATATTATTCAAAACTGTTATTTTGTGAGGTGACAGCACTGTTACAGTTAACGTCAAGAACAGTCAACATCAAAACTGCTTACTGTTTGTCATTGTAGAGTAAAAATGTGTGTCTAACCCTCCAACTGTGAAGTTTGAGACTGTTCCCAAAGGCGGGCTCCCTGTTGGCATGTCATGTCTACTAGCAGACAGGCCAGGACCCCCCAAACCCTGTCTGACAGGTTAGAGTGCAGAGAGTTGCTCATAAAACTGCTCTTTCACATGGCCTTTTGTCTTTTGTTGTCATCAGTGTCTTCCCTGCTTTGATGTTTTATACAGTTTGGGAACACATTGTTCCAGACTCACTCTACTTGCTTTAAGGGAGAAACAGAGGTCATAGTGCTGTTCAGACAGGAAAATAAGACTTTTCTCCTTTACAGCTAACTTTTTCCCTGCCTTGTTGCCTGCATCTTTTGGCAGCACTGCAGGAACTAATGACGAAAGTGCTCATTTAAATCTGAATGCTACCCAGGTTGGCAATAATATACTCAAAACCAAGACAGCCCTTTCAGGTTTAGTATGCATGCACGGTGTATGAGTTATATTACATTATGATTACAGAACAAACAATGTTAAAGATCCTGCTACAATACAATGAAAGCGCTCCATTTAACATTAAAATGACATTAAAATAAACACTGAATCAAATCATGCTCACCTCAGTCTGCAGCGCTATGCACTTTCAGCAGCTTTGGTTTGTCTTACACTACTGCCAGAAAAGAATGTTGATATTGGACGATTCTGAAAAACCACTGATTAAATTCAGTCATGCTATGCATGCTTTTTGCAATTTATGTGCATAGCTACTGCTGTATTGTTAAGATATGCTTTGGGTTGAGCAACTTAAACTCTTGGTCATGGTATAGTGATTAGAATTTGTAAAAAAGCGAGTGTTGATTGCAGGTCTGTGAAACACCCATCTCTGACATGTGACATATTCTATGGGCCCATCCACTTCTCTGGCCTTCACACCCTTACGTTGGCATTGGATATAAATCGGGAGGTGAGGAATTGCCAAATCGAACGTAATTCCTAAGAATACTGTGCTGGTGTTCATTGTTACACAAATTAAGTTGTACATTTGTTTAACTGTGATGTGCTGAATCAAAGAAACAGCTTTAGAAGATTACCCTTTTATTACTTGTAGAACATGTGGTTTCCTATGTACTGCAAGCAATGCAGTACCCTCAGCTGCAGCACAGTGTGTGAATGTGTTGCATTGATAGTAATGTGTTGACACACTTCTTCCTAAAGCTACTACTACAGTAACTTTTGTAACATTTATAAAAACAACAACCAGTTTTATTCAAAAGCATGTTTTATGTGCATAGTGAAAGTTTTATCATTTCCATCACAGCACCTGCATACAGGAAAAAGTATGGTTTAATTTATTCTGTGAGGACTTTTAAAATCATTTTTTTAATAGAGCTATGTGTTCTTTCTCTGCTAAAGCAGAATCACTTGCTTCCAAGTGGGCTTTTTTTCTGATAATGATCAATCATGAGCAGAGTGAGCAGTGGGTCTAAAATAATGAGATCCTATTTCTGTTTCTTTTTACATTTGCCTTCCAATAGTAAAGTCAAGTTTAAGTAGAGACAGAGGATGATAGATTAGTTGAGAGGGCTTCTGACAAGAGGGGGGGGGGGGTGGGGGGTGGAAGAATATAAAGAGAAAAAGAAACCAAGAAACAGCAGTTGTTCCATCAAGCTTGGATAAAAGTGCTGCGTAATGTGCCCCCCCTTTTGAAATGCAGTGGTACCTTTAGATCCCCCATCGACATCTTGGCAAGCAAAGGAGGGAGTACAAATGAGATCATGACAATTGGAAACATTCCCTCGAATGTCATTCAAATCTAAAAATAAGAAGCTAGGCAAATCAATTATCCAGGTTGTGGCCAACAAAACAGTCTATAGGAAAGGGCATGGAGCTCAAGAAACACAGCGCTGAAGTAAGCATGTCTGGGCTTCTGAGCAATGATGGGCACATGGATGTGTGTAAATCTTTCAATTGACATTTCATCATGTGTGATTTGTCCCCTCATAAACTCATAACTCAGAGAACAGAATGTCATAATTTACATACACAAACATATGTGCAGTTGATGCTTGGATTGCTAGAAGTTAAACATTGTATCTTTCAATCAAACCTCTCCCATGTCTGGTGACATAACTGGGGGAGGAGACCAGGCATGGAGATGATCTGTTGACCTAAGTAGCCTTCTTGCCTTCCTTTCTGGTGGAGATTTAGATGAGAAGATGTATACCACTCACGTGTTTGTCCACTGAATATAAGTCTACAACAAATTTGTTAAGCTATTCAAAAAGACTGGTAACAGTTTTGTTACTGATTTAACAAACAAGATTTAACATGTTAGTGAGCTATAGAAGTGCTGGTAGGCTGATTTTGTCACATTTGGACAGAGCCAGGCTACCTGTTTCTCCCTGTTACCAGACTTTGTGCTAAGCTAAGCTAACGTGTTCCGTATAGATTGTTAGTTGTCATCTAACTCTCCATCAGAAAGTGAATAAGTGTATTTCCAAAAATGTCCAACTGTTGCTTTAAAAGTGAAGAGAAAGGGCAAGTGTCTTTTACTCCACTGACAAGTCTGAGCATCGTTCTCAACACATCTTACTGACTTTTTGATGGCATTGAATGTGTAAAAGTACTGTATAATGTTAAATATGAGTTGTGTAATTATCATTGTCTCTAGTTTCACAGTCAATGACAGGGTGTGTGAATGTATGGTGACGGTTTTCTTTGAGAGTTACAATAAGGTCTCAGAAGCTCTTCTTCCACAATATTTGTTCATCGTGGATTTATAGACTTTGTTTTTAGCATTGTCTCCAAATGAAAAAAAAAGCCATCATCATGCCCCTTATAAAAAAGCATTGAGAATTCATACATCTGCCTCCTACATCTTACTGGAATGAAAAATCTTACCCCAACACCCATTTCTTGGGCTGCAAATAAGGTTTGAATCATGTGAATGAATGTGTTTTGGTTTTCTATGCTACAGTGGCTCCTACTTCTTTCCGTATTTCAAATCTTGTGATTGGTTATCAGACAGTGCATAATATAGATGTGATATCTAGGTCGCGGATGTCCCAAAATGGAATCCTGCATGATAATCTGTAATCCACTTTGTTCTGGCTCCGGCCTGGCAACTGACCCCTTTTGACCTCTTTGGAATTGATTTTGCGTTGGAACTCAAAGCAGGCGCAAATTAAGCCAAGATATGAGTGGAAGACGAGAGAGAGGAGCAGAGGAGAAAACAAAAGAGACGAGAGATAACAGAAAAGCATTTTGGGTCTACTTAAAAAAGGTATTTAGCCATAGCAAAGATAGATAGTTACAATGACTTACTTTGATAGAGCATCTGTAGGAAAGCAGGCAAAATGACGAGGGCCTTGTGAAATGCTTAATAACCTAATTTCCTGCCCAGCCCGGCAGAAATATCTGTCTGACACTGACAGCGGATGAAAATGCACCAGGATTTGATTTTCTCCCAAGTAGAGAACAAGTTAAGACCTATCTCTCGCTCTGTAAAGTCCTGCAGGCAATAGCTTACTCTGTGTGTGTGTGTGTGTGTGTGTCTGTGTGTGTGTCTGTGTGTGTGTGTGTCTGTGAGAGAAGAGACAGAAATTCTGGCCGTAGCTTCTTTCTCCTCAGGGCTAATGACAAATTTAGTGATAATCGTCATGTTTTAATTGATGTTTTCCACTCAAACCACCAGTGGATTACATCAGGGGAATGAGAGATATGAGTAGTTTTGTATATGCATGGCCCACAGTTCCATTTATTGCACTGGCTTGCATCCGATCTGCCCAACGCTCAAGGCTTTAATGCGCAGCGCAGGCAGCCCAACTCTGGGAAAGCGCAACCTGCTTACAGTCACTGCATGTGGTAGATGGTGCATGCTGTCTCATCGCCACGCCGCCACTGTTGGACTGGGTGAAAAGCAGCACTATACGTACAGCAAGCTGCTTGATTGCCCAGCGCCCACCCCCCCCCAGCGGGCTGCACTATGGAGAGGACTAATGTATTTATAACCCCACTCACATGTGCACTGGGAACAAATTAGAGACAAATGAGACAGGATTCCTCTGCTCGCCCCGGAAAGCCTGATTTTAGCGCAGCATCGTTTACAAATAGCACCACATCACAGCAGCAAACTAATGCAAAGTTAAATATGCTTCTAGAAGTGTCTGTACAGTATATTGCATAGTATTTTACTGTCTATGCATTGCACCACCACAGGCTGAATGCTTTGTACATGTAAATGCTTTAAACTCAAGTGGTTAGTGACTCCTTAACGTGCAAAACCTTTTTAGTTTCCTTGCTTTTCTATTTTCCGTTATGACAGCACTCCTTTGATGATCAAGTCATTGACTAAACAAGAATATTTAAGCTGCACAAGGCAGGTTTTATGTTTAATCATCTAACCATCTGACTGGCCTCATAAAGAAAATACATTTGGGCTGCAATAGAGAAAATGTCGCTTAGACTAAAAGAAAAGAACATATTAGAGACAAAGATTAAAAGAGAAAAAAGTTCATTGAACCATTTTGCTCATGTAACTACTCTGTGAAAAACCTGGTGAGTTTGAAGCTGACAGACACCATGTGTGATGTTAGCTAGCATAGGCTAACTGTTTGTGGCAAATATACACAGACTGCAAAGTGTCACCATTAAAATGTGTGCAAATAAACCAAATATTAGCTTCATGCTCAGTCTGAAGGAATATTTAGAGTTCTTGTACATGTGTATGACCTAAAATGACAGTTTGGTGTTTTGGAGTTTTCAGAAGTTGCTGCTCAATATTTGCTTCCAATGTTTACGCCCTCTATTTGCCTTAATTCCACTTTTTGAGACTTTTGGAAATACTGACACATATTTACTTGATGTTTTGTTAGCATTTAATGACAACATAAAATATTTCCATTGTCATTGGCGCTCAAAGTGTTTCAAAAATGCTATTCTCCACTGACAGTAATATTATGTCCTTACTCTTTGACAATGTTGCTTTTGTATAACAGATCATTTTAATTCATACAAACATGCCTGGATGAAGGTCTCTGGTCATATGTAACAAAATTGTCATATCTAGATACTTAGGCTACTCCACAGAATGTTTCTCCAATATAGGGGCTTTTGTGATAGAGCTTTTGCCATCGGTTGTTTTAAAAAAAAACTCTTTAAAGTGACAGAGAATGTCACATTTTCAATAGTTCACTTCCATACACACAGTGTCTGCTCAGCAACAAACAACAAACTCTCTATATATGTAAATCAGATCAATAGGATATCCATACAAACGGCCTGCAGCTGTGTGTTGCTATCAAGCAGCTCACCTAATGTAATAAGGAACATCAATAGTTGATTTTCAAACCTAGTGGTGCAGAGAGAGAAAACGAGGATGATGAGATTAGCGCAGCTTGGCTCCAATGTCGAGCTTCATTTTATAAACAGTCACAATTAACACACACTGTCATTATACAGGGGACAATGAGATGAGTTGGGGAGAACAGATTAATAACTTCACTGCGTGAGTCAAACTCTGCTGCACTACAAAGACATATTCATATTTGTTTCTCAGAGTCAACACTGACATTTGGACGTTTGGTTATGATAATTAATCATGATAAGCTGAACGGTCACATGTTTAGACAGAAGGTGGTACACATCTATTGTATGTTGTATGCTCTTCAGACGGGTGCAATAATGCAGTTTGACAATCACCTGCACTATAAATTAACACAAAATTTGCAGGTGTGCTCTGCAGCAAAAATGCCTCCATTAATGGAACATCCTGGGTTATGTTCCCTGAGGTGGATTAAGCCTGGTCTTAACTAATTATGTTTTGGGAACAGACATGGTTTTCATAAAATAAGAAATCTCAGTTGAAGAAGAATTACATTCACATTCAGACACATTGTATTTGAGGTAATGCCTTTTAATTCTTAATTACATTTGTGTGTTAACAAGAAAATGAACAAGTCTTTTTTTTATTAATGGAATTAATTATGCTTTACTTTCTTACCCCAGTGTTAATTTCGGGACCTGATTTTTATTTAGTCTTAGTCCTTTGCATTATATATAATAATTTCAGTAACATTTTAGTCATTTGAGTTTAAATCAACAAAACTTAAATACATTTTTTAAAATTGTCTCAACAGTTACCATGGATACAGGTTTTGTTTTAGTCCATTGCAAAATTAGACAAAATTAACAGTGTCTAAAAGAAGTATTTTGTTTTCCCTTCTCTACTAGTTGACTTATAATACAAGATTTAGTTTAAAGACAGACTCACTGATTACATAACCCTAAGAGTATAAAGAGAGAGTTTTTTTTCTTACTTTTAATAAGTGAACACAGTAGCGTAACTATAAACTAAAATACTTAGTTTGTGTGAAAAATTTAGTTTTCCCAAACTCTGATGTTCAGCATTAGAAATATCATTGTCAAAACACTTTATTCTCCCTATTCAGTATATGAGCCATGCTATTTTAAGGCATGTATGTGAACTTGCCATCTCCGTGTCAAAATAACAAAGGCTCACACATTTCACATGTGTAATTAGTCTACCACTCCTTTTATAATCATGTTTCACTTCCACTCCGTGCTTCATCTCTCCCACACTTTCAGACAAAGCGAGAAGAGTATCAGAGTTTATACTCATAATCCTCCTTCCTGCACAGCCAGGGGCTGTGTTTGGAGTGTTTTACTAGAGACGGGTGTCTGAAGGAGATGAAACTCTCAGGCCTTCTCTCTTTCTTTCTCGGTTGCATTGGATTAGTCAGTGCATGGTGAATCAGCCATTTATCACTGACACAGTAACAGCCTACCAGTGTTTTTTATAGGCACCAGGTGAACCAATAAAAAACTCAACTTTGGTATCCTCAGGCCAACAGAATGGCACTTCATCTACAGACAGCAAGTGCATGAAAAAAGCTCAGTTAAACATTCTACCAGAGGGGTGTTTCAGTTTTCTTTTGTATCTTATTTCATAAATCATCCACTCCATTCAACACTCCCACTCCAGCCAATTACATACATTAAAATTGACTCTTAAGAGGAAAACATGCATTTTATGATACAGATGGGGAAAAAAAGAACCCCGCTAGAAGAGACAGAGAATAAACTTAATTTAAAAGTAAATATGTATTTACAGGGCTGTGAGTTAGTGGCCTGGCAGGTTATAGAGGCATTGTCTGCTCTAATTGTGTTTGGTAATGTGTTTCTGAAGCGCTGTTACTGCTATTCATGGTATTCAAGCAGGAGCAAATGGCTATTGCTGCCCATGGACACATAATTGAGGAGCCAGAGGAAGATTACCGCGGCGAAGAAATAAAACAGGGCTGGAAGAAACAGACAGTTTTGGTGAAAGGATGAAGCAACAGCAAGAAAAAATCAAGGAGGAGAGAGAGTGGCAGCGAGAGACAAAATATGTTTGGAAAGTGTTCAACCACATGTCTCCAATTCATAATTAACTTTTTAGAACCTTCACAAAGCTACGGGAGTGGGGCTCGTGCCAGCAGAGCTATTCCTTTTCACTGGCAGATGTGACTGCTGCGTTTTATTATGTTTATTTACATGTTTTCTCAGTGCCAACCCGTACATGAGGCAGTTTGAGGAAACACGTGTTGCCAGAGGGCCAACAAGCACACACTTTGTCTGCAGGAGAAATACAGCAGTCCTTACCCATGAGATATCTGTATGACTGAATGGATGGCAGATGAGTTGCAGCTCTACTGGACAGGAAAATCCAGTGGTTTATTTCAGAAACAATAACCGGATTATTCCATTTTTGCCTCTCGCATTTGAACGGAGCACTAAAAAAGCAGATTGTTGTTAAGCAATCTATTTCCATATTAATTGCTACACCTTAGGCAGCCATCAGGTAAGTTAGGTACGTGACTAATAAAACACTAATTGTGCAAATTAGATGTTGTTGTGGATCTCTCACTGAGTCTGGCTATCATCACCCACTACTGTACATGGTTAGCAAATCATTGTTTAGGGTTTCTGGTTAATGATGATGACTCATTAAGGGTTTGAACACATCGCTTGCTGTTTTGTGAAGAGGAAGTGGTGAGTCATGAACCAACAGTGGCGAACACAGTAGCTCCGAGACATCTTCGGCATTGTTGTATTTTATTTTCAACTACATGAGAAAGAAAATGACTTTTTAAGGCCAGTGATATCTCTCCTGTCCTGAGGCCTCTGTTCTAATCACTGACCGGTGGATGTTGAGTGGCGGGCACATGGCTCTCGTTAATCCTTTCCCTTTCTTTGCAATAAATTATGCATCAGAAAAAGCTTCTTTTCCCCTCAATGGATGTGTCCCTTAATCCCTGGCTCCTAAAACCTGTTTAATCTGAACTAAGTCATTAAAACAGTAAAGGGATATCACAAAGGACTTTCAAGCCAATTGGCTTAACGGTAACGTGATTAGATCATTGATCTCTCGGCAAAGCCTTGGGCTTCCAGGTGCGAAATGACTATTTAATGAAATCAGAGAAATCTCGTTACTAGAAAATTACTGATCAAAGTTAAGACCAGGTGACTAGGGTGGCATTGGTATCCATGTATCTGGGCAAAGGTATTTATTCTCCAGATCCCCTCTTGACATTACCAAGAATGCATGGGGCTGGAATAAGAGATCGTACTCTTAATCCCTTACCAGCCACTATCCATACCTCTATCCATCTGTAACAGCGATTGCTGCTTTAAGCTTTGATAGTGATCTCCATTGAGCAACATTTGTTCCTTCCCGATGCACAAAAAGGAAGTGGTCTAATATCATTATAGCCTGATTAATGTGAGTGCCATCTTACAGATCCACTTCAATTGTGTTTTTTGTCCTGTAGTCTACTGAATCAGGATCACACCTTTGACGCTATCAGCTTGACATTGGTTAATACCCAAAATACACCTAGCTGGTCTTGTAGTTATCAAGCATCAATGAGCTCTGAAAATCTCCTCACTCAGCAAACATGCTGATGATGAGGAACTATATCTCTATCTCTATGTATCCACACCTGCAATAACACCTGACATCACTGAGAGGATTACGATTGTCCTCTCCTATTGCCAGAAATAAATCATTATATAGCAGAAGACCTCTTTTCTAATTAATGAGAAGAGATGAAATATCACTTAATTTCAAATTTAATTATGAGCCATAATATTTCCTTCATTGGACTGCCTGCTAATGCTGTGCAGTTTCCTGCTGCTGATGAATGCGCGGCGTATTAAAAAACACGAACATTTACAGTTCCCTGGACCGCACATTAAATTTCCCATGATCGGAACATTCTGTAAGAGGCAAAAAATACCAGGAGACCGACAAACACGCACACATACACAACACGGAGCGGAATACCATCAGGACTACACAAGATAAAAAGGTTAATAAACACTTGGTAATGAAAATTAATGACACAAATCATACACAGGCCCTGACACACTTTTCCCTGTTTAATTGCATTGGCTGAGACGCACTCATTTTAATTACCTATATTGCAGCATTGATGTCCTTCAATGTCAAGCTCCAAAGTTCTCCCTGTGCATATCACTACAGATGAGCATTTAAGGCCATTATCATAACCCTGACAAAGGTATTGACTTCTACCCTCAGATGAGTTTTGCTTATGCAATAAGAATTGCCATTAATTGGGGTAATGAGGCTTGCATACTGACTTTCACCACCACTTTTGGTCTCAATCATATAGTGATGATTTTGCATAAAGGGGATTGGCTGGAGTCCTGGCTGTGGTCATTAGTAATATATGGTTGTCATTTAATTCCACTTTAAAAGGAGAACACTTCAAACAGCTTATCATGTTCTTTATAAACCTGAAAGCTTATACGACAGTTCAGGAAATATTTATAAAGCTTAATAATGGTGGCTCATCTTTTGCTTTGAATACTCTTTGAGCTATGCAAATGCTTTACTTTATTAAACAGCACAAATTGACTATGCACCTTATTCAGCAAGGTTACAAAATGTCAATCAGTGATCAATATAACTGACAAATGTGCTTTAAAATTAATTAGCAGCCACACACACATCGAAAACAGATTAATTAGGTTGGAAGTTGGAATTCCACAAAGGCTGAAATTAAATTGTTTACCAACGACTGTCTGGAATTATCTCTAGGGAGTGAGTAAAAATGCAACTTGCTGATTTAGCACTATGTTGCAAAATAATAATAAAGAAATAACAGGAGGCCTGCTGTTGGCTACATCTTGATGATGAATTTTGAATAATGCAAATATGATAAATTAGTCAACACGTAGCATTTCACTAATTCATTATAATTAATCATGTTGAAGTTTTCAGAGGTGTAGTCACTGATAATGTTGTCTGTTTGATGTATTGCCCATATGAAGCCCAGCGTGTGGATCAACCCCTTTCTCTGGGCAGAAGCTTAGACTGGTCTCCAGAACTGTGGTTTGTGTTTGTGTGTGCGTATTTCATTGGATGTGTCCTCCTCGTTCTAATCCACAGATGGGATTTCACTTTAATTGACAGTTACCCAGATCCATTCGTCAAGATGACAAGCTCAGGGAGGGGGACTGTTGAAGAGCCCCCTGCATGTACTCAGCGAGGAATAGAGGTGGCAAAGTGGTGGTGTTTCCTTTTATGTGCGTTTCCGTCTGTCTATTCATGCGTCTGTCTGTACGTCTTGCTCAACTTTTTCTGACGGGCTCCAGATAGGTCAATCTTAGCATCAAAATGCAGCATCGTGTGTTTGACGGACTAAGTGTGTGTGTGTGTGTGTGTGTGTTACGCTCTTGTTTGTGAGCACAGGGTGCATAGCCTGCCGATCCATTGATCTCAAGCTTTTTCTGTGAAGTCTGGCCTTTGTCTGCCAGATCTACCTCTCCTGCCGTCTTTCTTTACGCTGTCATCCCCTGACACATGGCTCTGACACATCCTGAGTGTTGCACCGGTGGGAGAATAACACATATCTCTGACCTCTTGAACTCTTTCTTCTCCGAAAGCCCTAGAGAAAGAATGCTTTAGCTGCCCACGACTCTTTAAATGTCTACCAAGGGACACGGCTATTGAGACAAGGGGGAAGAGAGACATTTCAAGACAGGTATAGATCTTCAGCTGGTGACAGGTATGGGTTTCGAGCAAAACAGCCAAGGATTTATAGCATGCACACTTCATGTACTGTGCATGGACTGCAGAGAGGCCAGAGTAAAGGATAGTGTTGTCAGCATTTCTCTGCCTGGCTTTTTCTATGAGCTCTGTTCAGTGTTAAATCACAGACTGTATACAAAGCTGGTCAATTCTTTTCCAGGCCGCTGCATTCAGTGTTTACTGTATCACGCTTAAGATCCCCAAACAAATTGACATGCGGAACACTTTTATTATATGTACAAGCCAGGATCAAGTGATTGACTTAAATGGAAATGCTTAGTTAACATAAATACCCTCAGATAACAGGCTGTCACATGTCATATCAGACCCTCAGTATTCTGCTCACACAGTACGCAGCAAATAGCCTTAAAAAACCCTGCACCAGGAGATTTGAAAGCTGAAAGGGGGTTTGTGGAGACGGGATGCTGAATGGTCACATAATGTTGTCTTTGGATCGGCCAGAGGAAGAGATGCCACAGATCATTCATAGAGCCAGTGTTGTATATATTAAGGAGGAAGGGGAGGGGATTGGCAGGCCTCTCCACAGCAACAGAGGAGAGCCTATGGAAAATGCCCCAGCTACCTAGCCAAAACGGTGATGTCATCAGTGTGGAACATGCGTTTCCACACACTGCCTCCTGTGCTGCGCGCGTGTGTGTGTGTGTGTGTCTCCTCCAGTGCACACGTGTGCTTCTGGTGGGAGGAAAAATGAACACAGACACACAAGCTCCCCCTGCATGCTGCATCACCTTCAGGCCGTCCTCAGCTGTACCAAAGGGATGTTACCTCCTGAATGATTCTCTCATGTATATTGAATGAACTGCACAACAAGCTCATGTTCATGGGTGATTTATCTCATGCAGGTGTGATAATGTCAATATATTGATTAATCAAACAGTGATTGAGGACCATATGCTCTGCTGATGATTAATATTGATAACTACGTGCCACTTTGCACTTGACAATACAGATTTAATCACACACATCCGCGCTACAAAATGCAAGGTTGAGTGTGTGTGTGTTTAAGAATGTTTTACCATGTGTAACTGGTGACCTGAGGGATTACATCTCCCCCCCAAAGCTCCCGCTCACATTGTGTACTGGCAATAGTGTATTGTATCACTGTGGGCAGCATCTTAAAGAAGTTTGAAAATGTGTGCAGCTTGCTCTTTATTCCTTGCTTTCTAATCCTTTTTGGGCCCACAATGGCGCTTTACTCAACAATAGTAAAAGCAGTGAAAAGGGACAACTGCAAGCGTGGCCACAGCGCTCGAGCACTGATTTCATGCGCATGAAGAAAAAGCAGTTTGTGTGTGTGTGTGTGTGTGTGTGTGTGTATGCTTCTGTGTCTCTGCGTGTCCATGTGGGTGTGCATGCACGCAGTATTAAGCCCAGTGAGGACGTGCCAGTCAGTTTGCATGAGGTCATTAGACTGTCCCCTGCTCCCTTTGCACATAGCAAGTATGTAAATTGTACTCGTCAGAGTGCTGGCAACATGTTAATCTAGTTAGGGGGAGTGTTTGAATGGCAGCATGCGTGACGGGTTTGTGTTAAACAATATATCTCTTTAAGTCTCTGGTCCCTGTATTATCACAGCTGCTGAAACTTGGCATGGGATGGGCAACAAAAGGGAGAAGTAGGCATCAGTGCATTGGCAACCAGGGCGTGAAAGAAAAAAGAAAAAAAATTTGCTTATCCACAAGCTGTCAGGCTGTATTTTTAAAATTCATCCACTTTGTGGTGTTTAAAAAAAAGATTGAAAATTCTAAACCACCAGCTTATCAGGATATAAAGGCCAAAATGTTGAACAAAACAAATTTATTCACATTACTTTTGACTTAATAAGGTATTAATGTGGCACTTCCAAGTGGAAAACGTGTTAAAACTTAAAATCTGACAACACTTTAAAGCAGGATCAGTTCCTCATTAGTAAGGCCAAGTCATAGCAAGGTATGTGAGTAGGTTTTTAGCTTCCTGCAGCTGTGACACAGTTTTTTTACAGCCACGGACAGAGACTGGTGGCTGAGCTGATTTGTTGCGCTGCATTACGCTGACAGATCGACTGATTGTTGACAAACAGCTCAACTCAATGCCAGTGCCGCCACGGTCATCTCCATTCCACTGCCTGACTGTTCGCTGTTGTGTGGTGATTTGCTAGAGCTCCCCTGGATGACAACCATGCTTCATCCCTCACTTTCATTGCACCATAAAAGGGTCCTCTGTTGTGCTGGATGCTGCTGTTTACTTGTTAGTCTTTGTCATCATTACGGTTTCACAGACAGGATAACCAGAATGGAGAATGGGTGTGGGGAGGACAGTCAAGAGGGTGGAGACTATGTAACCGTAGCCGGGGCAGGAGTCACCCAGGTCCGCAAGAATCAGATCATCTGTCCATTCATCTTCATGTGCCTGAATCCCAAAAGGCCACAGAGCACTCGGTAATGTAGAGGGGAAGGACACCGACCAGTGCCCAGACTAACATACATCTGATGAAGCTAAATCTTCATTATGAACCAGCTATGATGCTAGAATCTGTTTTTGTTAAACAACAAAGTAAATCTAACCAATAAATCAAACTGTTCTGTCTGGATTTGTGTTTGCAGTAAAACTGGAAGTAATTCAAAAGGATATAAAAGATTTAAACTGAATAAGCTCTCTGAGTCACAAAAAGTCTTTGATCTAGAAAATCATTTGTATGCTCTGTGATCACACAGCAAACACCATGGGGTGTTTTTTTGGGATATGCAAGTTTCCAAGTGTCTGTATATATTTGTGCCTGTGTATCTGTTTGTACGTGCATGTATTTAAAGCCATACACAGATACTCTCTGTTCAGCACCTGAAATAGAAGCTTCACCTGTGGATGAACCTGAGCTGAGCTTGATCTGTTTTTTGGGTTGTTCAGGCTGCAGACAAACAGTGTCTCACATATTTCCCTGACTGTGGGGAGCGGATCCTTTAGGTCCTGCAGCTCTGCTACTGGGATAACAAGGTGGCTCTGATCTCATCGCGCTACAGCTCGCTTTGCCGGGAAGGAGAGCGATGATGTAATGCTGTTCACGCAGCACCAGCATGCACTTATCTGATGCGCTATGGAAGAGAGAGGCTGCGGAACCAATGCAATAATACCACCTCATGAAGCATCACCTTTATCATCATTTAAGCATGATTACTGCAACAGTCATCATACTCTTTCTATATATAAATATAGTACATACAGTATACCTCTTTAAATATACACTTAGCTCACTTAAGTGAGCTAAATTGGCAATTTTATTATCAAATCCAGGATGTTTTGAAAGTTTCGTAGCATAATTTCATTTCACCTTTATTATTTATCACAAAGAAGCACTACAGCGTTGAAGTACAGCTACAAAATGTGTTGTGAAAAATGTAGAGCACATTCACCATATATCCAGCGCATGGGAAGCTATCTAAAGTTAAGAATGATGTGTTGGACAGTTTAATGACAATTCCCATATTCCATCCAGTTCACCTTCCACTGAAATGTGTAAATTACCAAAATTAATTGATTGCTTTTTACAGCAGCCTACAAAAGAGCCCATCCATTTACATTACATTTACTTCATCTTTCTCCTTGCCACTGTACTAGACAGTCACCTCCAGAGAATCATACGACTCCAGTCCTGTATAATACTGGGGTGAGAATATTATGCTGTGGATTTTATGCTAGGTAATTAAAGAGATCACTGTTTTATGTCTTAGGCAGGGATGGACTATCCCTGATTCACAACCCTCCATACTAAAGTGGAATAGCCTTGTTCCTACTCTTGACTCCTCTAGTTTAATTGCCTTTGTGTCTGGCATATTTCTTTTCTAACTGCCCTAAAATATGATACATTGAGTGCAGCATTTTTCTTTAAGATATTAAAGACCTATTGATGCACCAAAGCAAGGCATCGCACCTGTCAAAGTGTGATGATGAGTGAGACAACATCATCTGCCTCTGCCCTCTCATCTCACCTCCTTTTTTTTTGTTTTGTTTTACATGGTCTTGGCATAGTATAGCAGCATGACTGAACTTAGCACCTGCAGCTACGGCCCAGCCCTTGTCCTGTCCAGCCCTCCTTTCCTGTACGAGTGCCTCCGAGGTGAAGCATGTGTCAGGGGCCTAAGATGAAGTCAGAGAGCGGGAGATGAGTCAGATGAACACTTGTCAGGTGATGTCATCTCCAGTGAGTGCTGATGACCGGCCCCAGCTGTTTCAGTGCACTGAGGCACACTCTGCAACACCTGTCTGAAAGCGTTTTAGCTCACACAACTGCAGCAGAGAACAGACCTGCTACTCACAGGGCTTTCATAACTCCCTGGTGATGAAGTCAACAGAGGTCAAACAAGGCAGACGGTACATTTGCAACAGAGCGTGGTTCCATACTGCCACATGATGGAGATGTAGATGGAGAATATCATTGATTCTTCACAATGAGTCGATTATTTGTATGACGCAGAGATTACCAACGTGTTACAGGTGTTAGGACTGTCTTAGTAATGCCACCATGAGTTTTTCTGATGACATCCTTTCTGACACACACACACACACACACTCATCCACTTTATGCAAAGATGTAGTCATACAGTGTAACATCTACCTCATGTGGTCTCTCAAAAGCAACTGGAATTCACAAAACAAAGTAGTCAGAGTTGATTCTTATGCATAGTTATTTAGTAATAAAGCTCCAGGTGGCGAATGGAAATGCAGATACACGCTGTGGAAATAGAAAATGTATTTCCAAACACTGTATAAAGACAGACTGAACTGCACACATACACACACTTCATAACACGCATGCATACACAAGCACCCCCCCACACACACACACACGCACGTAGCTCAGTACAATGTGATACAACAACGCAGCAGATCCTCTCTCATAGTAAATCAGAAACTGTTTCACTGTAATAGCTGAACTTTGTAATAGCCATCACAGTGGAATAACTCTGATTTAATCTAGCCAGCAATCAATATTTTCTGACTGCTATGATTGATGAGTATTAAGTAGGACTATTAACAGAGTGAAAAAAAAAGTGTCCAAGTCTGAATCCCACTGCCTGCCGCTCAGTCAAAGCACTAATGTGAAAGGGAATAATTTGTCAGCTAATTCTCAAATAGGTTTAGATCTGTGGACATATTTTCTTAATGAATATGTGAATTACTTGTGCATTGATTTCTATTGTGTGGGAAAATGGGAAATGTATAAAGAACTGTCTGCACAGACGCCTGCAGACACACTTCATTGACGTTTCACTTGGAGACTACGAGAAATATTGCATATGCTGAAACCAGCAAATTGTGTATTTAAAGCCTCTGGTGAATCAAGGTCACGGCAGTGACCCTTTTAGTAGTAGCCTGTCATACATTTAGCAGAGCAGGGGATCATTTCAAACTGTCCTCCATCACATTATGACAGATCTTAATTGACTACCAATACAGCTTTGCTGAGTTGACGGAAAAATCGGATTTTAATCGAATCACTGCAATATACCTGATTGGCTCCTAGCAACACTCTGGCATATTAAAACATTTGCATGGCAGAAATGGGTCAGAGACCTTGTGAACAACTAAATCCTACACACTGTATATCAGGCTCCCAAATGAATTCTTTATGGCTTTTATGTAATGTTATGGACACTCTCTGAGTAAAATTTGTCTTCATGTGCACATTTAATGTATGCTAATCAATAGGGTTTCCTTATTTTAGAATTTTCTTGTAGTTAGCCTTCACCACTTTAGGGTTTATTGAAATTATACCCCTGCTGCTGTAAAACCATCTTTCATGCACTTTATAATGCAAACATTTGGAGAATGAGACAAGTTTGAAAGTTTAAGGCATTGAACTTCAGTTACCCTCTCACTATGCTTTCCTCCAGCAGTCTCTCTACAATATTTCGCTCTTGCTTTTCCTACCACCGAGACAATTTTCAGTCAGTCAGTCTTCCCAGGTTTATCGCTGAACCACATCATTAAGAAGTGCCCCATGAATCCCTGTCTAAACTGCACGTCGACTAGCTGCCGCCAGCTCCCTGGATAAAAAGCCCAAGGCTGAGCAGACTGACATTCCCCTGCACAAAGGTAAATGATGGCACAGGGGATGGTGGTCCAGAGTCCCCTCAGTGGTCTTGGGGGAGAAGACAGAGAAGGAGAATGATGATAGATTGCATGGAGAGTGGGCTGAGCGGATGGATCAGGCCTCTCGTACCCAAAGAGCACCATCTGCTGTCAGTTTGGGTGACTCATTCAACTGCGCTGACATGTGCATGTAAAGGAGCATGCTGAGAATACATAAGACTGCCGTCAGGCGCACCGATGATGGGCTGAATATGAAAGAGAGAAACAGACAGAGGAGGATGTGGAGGGAGAGCACTGTGGAAATACAGGTGGGGTACTGAAAGCACCATCTCTTTTGTCTGCACAGAATAAATATATTTTGCATTAATCCAGACAAACAACTGAGCTTTTTTTATAATAAATATTTGTTTTATATTTTAATTGTTTAGTCATCATGTTCTTGCTGCGTGCTGCTTTAAGTTGATTTATTTTACCAGAACAATTAAAAAGAAAAATGCAAATAGAGTGAGACACTGTAGAAAAATATCTTTGATACATGTGACATTCATGCACGTGAAAGAAAAATGAAGCTGTTATAATGCACTGTAACATTAATAACCACCATGAGTTTTTAGTCTGAGCTCTTAACATTTCCCCTAGTGTGAAAGAATACTCTATTCGCGTCCTTCCAAAGCAGTGCATGCTTGCCTTATACTGGCAATATTTCATTCGTAGAACCCCATGTGTACTACTAGAGTGAAATAACAGGATAGCTAAGGGGCGAGAAGCCAGTCCAGTGCCGGTATCAAATGACCGTGTCTGGCCCTCTTAAAACAATGAGCTGTTTATGGTCAATTTTAACAAGCTAAAGTACTTCTGACTGCTGCCTTCTCCTGAAAACTCATACTGCTTGGAGCATCAGAGAGAAAAAAATAGCACAAGATGGCCATGTGTCACTGGAAAGGCCCACAAGCACAAAAAACGCATAATGCTGCCTGTTGGACATCTCTTTTTAAATATATGAGAATGGCTATTGAGTGACACTACAGTATGAATCTTCTCATTTCTCATAACCCTCCCTTAAAAAACACAGTCCACCGAAGCAATGCCTTTTTTTATTTCTTAATAAAAAAAAGCTGAATTCCCCTGGAGGGGCCACAATTACATATTTCTGGGATGAGGTGGAGGGTGAGGATCACAGTCAGGGTCTTGTCATCTCCGATTTCATTTCAGGGGTCCAGAGGAGCCTAATTGTCAATAAGGAGCAGCTGCATTGACACCTGTGACACTGAACTGGTTTGCCTCGGACTCCCAGCCTCTCACTCTGCCCACTGGAGAGAGTCAAGAGCATGACTCTTGTCTCTGGGATTGACGGGGCATGCCAATACTAAAAAGGTCACAATTTATGAAAGGCCTTGACATCAAAGCACTGATCAATGGCTTCCACAGGCCTCAAACACGGCGCTGAGATTGATTCTATAGGTGATATTGTTACTGGAGATCTGCAGACGTGCTGGAAGTGTCAATAGGGGAAGCAAGCTCAAGTTCAAAACAGGCGATTCTATAGGATTTGCGTCAGTCAGACTAGGTGGTTGGATAGTGATTGGAGACCCCGCTGACCCCACAGGGTGATGCACCCATGTCAGTGTGAGACAGGTTTAAAGTGCACCACAGGGGGAATATTATATTATGGTGAATGGCCGCTTTTCTGGCCAGCAGCAATCAAACAGCCTCTCTCGGCTAAGACCATTTAATTACGCTCGCGCAACCTACGACGGCGTAAGAGATGGATGGATGGATGAGATTCTTATGAGATGATCCAGACAGGTCTACCCAAGGGGAGGTGGAGTACATTAGTGTACATCAAAGCCAGAGGAGGAGAAATTACTGTGTAGACCCCCACACACTCTGTTATGGACATAGGAACATTCTCTTGAGCTTGAAAGTAATTGAAGAAGCCTGTGAACACATCCAGACCAATGTTTAAACATAATACACTGAGAATATAAATAATATCAAAACATAAGTAACTGTTTGTCTTATGCATTATGGATATTTCCAGAGCTTGACCGGGATAACAAATGCAATGTTCACAATTTAGTTTTGCTTTGTTTTTGTTTTCTTTTTTTGAATCTTAACCATATGGATTCCTGTTCAGGGAATTAATTACCAAAACAAAAAACCACACACTAATGCAGGCAGACATTACTATACCATATATCAGTAAATTACACACACATAGACAGATGCAAACATAACTACACACCATACACACTCACCACTACCTTGTTTTTTTGTAATCTGGAGATGTAGTTAGACCAGTGTCACCGTCTTTACAAAAATAGTGACAGAAACACTAAAACAATGTCTGGAATGGACAGGAAGACTCCAGGGCATCATGAATAAATAATAATACTCCAAAAGCAAGCACTCCTTTGTATTGTGTTGTATTTGTCGATGCTGGAAGAAGCACAAGGATGTGGGTGCAGGGCTGTCTAGCAAGCAAATAAATAAATAAGTAACATGTTTAAAAAGTGCAAGCAGTTGTTAAGTCTGTGTGACATACATGCTTTGTCCAGTGTTGCATTTCTACAGTACTACACATTTAGGTCTGTTATTCTTTCTCTTAGGACTCCACTTTGTTGTTGTTGTTTTACATATTCTGTCTGTTTCCTCAGATTTACTTATTATTTAACCATTAACCAAGCATTTGGTACATAAATCAAAAGAAGGGAGCGTGTTTCACTCAAAAATAAAACAATACATTTGATTACCTTGACAGTTAACACTTTCACCTATCAGCAAGATAGAAAATCTTTCATTTTTGATAAATTACAGTGTAATTATAAATAAATAAACAAGACTGATGATGTGGAATAAATCCAATTTACCATGCAGAAGATAATCAATACATTAACCTGGAATCCCAAGCTAAAGCACCTTTAGTCGACAGTACAGTATGTGCTTGTTGACTTTAATTGCAACAGTGTTGGATGCAGAAGCTGTGGGCAGACAATTGATAGTAGCCATTAGCAAATGATTAGGTGGACAGAGATGAACTCTCCCACATTGATTTGGCTGGCTTACATTTCCGACTTTTGCAGGAGAATAAATAAATTCACTAGCAAATCTATAATGCATGACTTTATATTCATAATTTCCACCTCCTTGGTTCCCTGCTTTCCATCGTGTACACAGAGAGGCTGGCAGCTCGCTGAAATCAGGCGTCCACAGTGTCTGGTTTGTGCCAAATCATAACTGTTTATTCAGCCAAACACAGCATTATAAAATGTATTGCTGTGAAGATTTATAATGAGACTGAGATTGTGAAGTGAAACCACAGGCTTCCCTTCATACTGCTTTCTAGACATGGTGAAGCCTGCAACATATCAAAGACGTTCTTTATCATTTCCAATTATTGAGAAATATTGTCATTTGAGCCATCTAAACCACCAAGTCTAATTTGTTTACTTCAAGAGCCTTGGAAGCCTCTTTAATGTTTTAAATGAGATCCATTCCTTGTGGGTTGTCTACTGCCCTGAAAACAAATGACAGATTGCACAGGAGAAGTCCTAACTTTTCAACAATAACAGACACATAGTACTCTTTTCTTCCCATTGAGACACTGCACACTGCCAAGTACTTTACCTCACCATCTCAACATGGTTCCTTTTCTTCAAACCCAGCATTTGTTTAAACCACATAAGGTCTCAATCAAAACAGGGTCATTCTGTTGAAAGGTTCAGTGTTAGATGTTAAAGGTGACTGAATTACTACACTTGTACGTTCACCTTCAAATGTTCAACATTAAAGCTGTGCTTGGGTTGTTTGTCCATGTTCCAGGGCACATGGGTAGGCAGTAATCAAATAGAGGGGAACTGAGCGTATGGTGTCCTCAAACCCAATTTGGCCGCTTGCAGTTCTGACCCCTTGACCTTTGACATTCTAACCCGACTGGCAAGGGTACCGAATCATTTATTTACTTTGTCAAAGCATAAACCAGACGAGGGGATTTCAGCCTTATTGCAAGAATCTTTGGAACTCAAAACACAAATAAAAGCCAGATTAAAATGTAAACAGCTATGGCCATCTAATAGATGACCTTGCAATAACAGGCTGGCCCTTTTGACTAATAATCAGTATTGCTTCCCAAGAAACATCTTCACGAATGAAACCGGTCATTTTGCTGTTACCCATTGAGCCTGATCAATTAGATCAATTATTTAGAGAATAACTTGCGGTGTCATCAAATACTCGTCAATAAGATTTGTTCAACTGCAGAGGAGACAGAGCCCATGGGGGCTAATATACATATCAATACCTGAGTCACTTCTTTTTGCATATTCACAAAGAATCTGTTGTGTTCAACAAATGGCATTAATTGAGGATTATTCTGGGGTCAAAGGTGAAAAGGAGAGGACAGAAACCTGAGAGAGCACTTATGATAGACCTTAATGACAAAAAAGCAGCAGGCTACTCTCTCTCTCTTCCCCTCTTCCTCTTTATAGCTTCTTTGCTAGTTTCTAACCATGTCTCTAGAGGATTATGCAATGGTGGCTTGCCACATATCTTTTTCTAGGGCTATACTTGTGTAGTTCCACTTACCCTTTACACAAACTCTCAAGGCACACCCAACATTAAAAACTAGTTTTTGGAGTTAACAGTGCCTCCGTACAAACTATTCATCTCCAGCCCTCTTGTTCTCCTGCTGAGCTCTTACTGCTTCTTCAACAGTCAGCCTGCAGCATATCCACATGTGCTGCTCAACTGCTGCTCGGCTGGATTCCCCTTCCTCTCCCTCCAACCCTCTCCTAAAATAGACCCATCGCTGGGCCTCTGAATGTTTGGCTGTTTCCTTCCTCCCATCTTGTCCACGCCTGTTAGAGGGTTACAGCTGCTCTCTTGCTGACCACAGTTTCCATTGCTCATCACTGTTTAACTCCCAGACCCCTTCTGGAGTCCATTACCAAGGCTAACTTTCCCAGATTTATCACCGCTATAACCTGCAGCAGCCAAAACAACAGCAGCGTGAATGCACTGACTGCTGAATGGGCTGTTCTGACTGTGTACAGGCTCAATGAAAGTACCAGTGCTGCAAAGAAATGAAGCCTTTGTTTATCAAAAGTATATTTCAAGGATACCTTCTGTACAGTCCAGACAGTGTTGTCTGTGTATAATGTGGATGTATTGAGAAAGAATGACTGCAGTGAAGATATCTTCGATTGAGGCTTTGCTCCAAGTGAGAAGATGGTGGGATCAATGCCATTTATTTCTTTTAACTTCATCCATGGCTATTCAGAGTTATTGGTGGTTCATCCACTTCCATCTACATCTAAGAGGCACGCTGTTTGAAACTCACACCAGTCACAAATGGAAAGAAAATGTTTCCAGCTTAACCCCAAACACAGTTTGAAGTACCCAGAGAGCATCGAGTTTGTCAGTCCCATCCCTCTAAGGTTCTATAAATGACAAGAATTCAAACCATATAGCCAAATTGCAAAGGGCTTATCAGCACTTTTAGTATGTTGTGTTGGCTCGAGTTTTAGTATTCACAGCACAAAAACAAATCTAACCTCTATAAGTAATGCATACTGGATGAGGTGCTGCTGATGGTCAATAGATTTGCCACCCCGACCTACGCCACTGTCTCTGTTTGTTTCCATTACAAACCAATTCTTATCATGCATAATGCATTTCTAAAATCACTCTGTCTTTAATTCATCAAAACGTGAAAGAGAGAGGGACGGTGAGAAGAGCACGAGAGAGAGAGAGAGAGAGAGAGAGAGAGCGAGAGAGTGAGAGAGAGAGACTGAGAGGGATGGAGAGAGAAGAAGAAACAGAATCATGCTGCTAGATTATGCATTCTTCAAAAAGCTTATGGGAAAGACAATGAGTCTTGAGATGCAACACTACAGTATTTTTGTTTCACATGATAGGCTTATTAATCACAGTAATGAATCATGAGACGGTTTGCAGAACAGTGGAATCAGGGGTAAGCAAATGAAGACGATAAGCCGAGGATAAGGCCCTCAGACTAAATGCAAGAAGGGGAAACAGAGAGAAGAAGAAAAACAATGCTGGAGGAACTGGGGTGACGTCTTCTCACATACTGAAAACCTAGCCTTTTAATTTACATCTCTTTGTTTGCGCCATTTTTATCGCCTTGTTTGCTTGTTTGTTTGTTTGTTCACTTATTCATTTGATGACTTGCTTTATAATATGGTAAAAAGCTTGTTGTGCATCTAAGTAATTACACTGTAATTGATGAGCTAATAGACATGTAAATTATGCAGTAGTGTGTCGGCAGCAGAGTAGAAAGAGTGGAGTGTGTTGTATAATTACAAACTCCAGCTGCCACGCTCCTGTACAGGAGTCATAAATTAAGCACACAAAATTTGAATAACTAAGATTGGAGCAATTTCGAACTGTACCACATGGCAATAATATTCCATGTGGTTCCTATATGCAGGGGTGTCTTTTGCAAATGCACTGCTCACCTTTACAAGGTGCAGAACCATGTGGTTTAGTATAGTTTAGTTGATAAAGCATGTGGTTGTCTTGGGTTAGGAGTTCAAATCCCAGTGGGGTCACAAAAATGCACTCACATTACTGTAAGGTCCTTTGGGTAAAGCCATCTGCAAACAGCATGTAGGCCTATTTTACTGCCCTACCCACTGCATGAGCATGGTGTTTAAGTCTCCTTTTTCAACATTATTGATCACAAGTGATACTTGTACCTGAACTTTATCTCTCTGTTGATTTAAACACTACTGGCTTATAATGATCTGCTGTCATATGTTATGATTAGATGCTTCTCATTCACTTTTGCAATATAACCAGCTTGAGGCATGTTTAAAGAGGCCACAAAATTATTGAAACAGTTCATCTTGTTTCTGTTCACAACGTAACCCACAGCCGCCTTTTTTATATTTATCCTTTTGACAGTGAGATGTACATTTGCTCCCAGAAGAAGGACCAGGCTTCACCGTTTGTACTCACAATATTAAAAGTCCAGACCTATTGGTGGCACTGAAAGAGAGAAGCACGATTATAACCGTGGCATCAGAGGAGTCATTGGTACAGGCTGACAGCTTGTAGAGCTCTCACGCTATCTGTTACTCGTACTGTCCCAGTCCTCCTCTGTGCTCCTGTACGTAATTACGGTGGTTAATCTTCTGGTTTTCCCCTGTCTCCTGCCCACTCTCTGCCTTCCTCATTAGGCCTCCCTTGCCCACCTGAGATTTTTGTCTTCCTCCTCTACATTTTTTTTTCTCTTGTGGTAGCAGAGTAGTCCAATCAGAGTTGCCATTGTTTATTGTGATAAGTTGGGATAATGAACAAATGACCTGCCACCTGGAGCACTTAGAGCCTGGTGTTAAACTCGGGTTATAAAAACCTCTTCCAGCTCTATTGATTTACTGGCAACATTTGATTGTACCCACGGGGCAAGGGGCCTGCAAGGCTGCACAGAGCTCTCACTGTTTTACAGTCCTTATTACACCAAACAAATAAATCTCCTGACCATTAATTTACTGACTGTGCCCTCACTCTCCAGACTGATAGGCCAAAAATCTGAACAGATTCAGGCTGCTTGGCAGACTCAGCCAGATAACAAGGTAGTTAGAGGCAATGTTTATTTTCTATGTGCCCCATTCAATATTGGATTAGCAGACCGCAGACAACTTTCAGTGTTCTCGGAAGATTTTATGATCACTCAGGACAAATACATGAGGAAATGATTTGACTTGGGCTATCCTGTTTTTGCAAACAACGGTCATTATTTCAATATCCTGTGAGGCTCTTTTACGATGCCCCCGCGGTGCTTTTTTGGCTGCTTCTCCACTATATACAGAACAGGGGTGTGACACCTCATAGTTAACAAAAGCCAACCAGGGAGAGTCAGACCAGACCATTTTTACAACGGAAGACAATTTTAAACACTCAAGGGGCCCGACAAATGGAACTGAGAAAAGGGTTGCACTGGTCCCAGATACATTCAGCTTGGGATGGTAATTTGAGAATGAGGCAATCCTCTTGTAAAACATTAATAAAGGGCTGTCCAATAAAATCCACTCCCCCAATTAATGATTTTAGCCTTATAGTGTTTGTTAGAATATGTAGATTGATGAGGTTATTGCCACATCTGCTCTGAAAAAAAAGAGCTGTAGACTGTAAAGCTGCTGTAAAATGGGTGACGTTAATTATTGATGGGAATAGACACATTTGTGCACTTTTAAACTCTTTTGCACTCCTTCTTTCATACACACACACAAAGGTTATCCTCCAACACAACCCCTCTAGACCTCAAAATGACAGTATACAGTGCAGTGCCAGAATGATGAATAAACTGCAACACTAGAAGATGAAAGATTCCCTGATTAGTTCTTGCCAACATGTTTACCATAGTTTGAATCACTACCATACCCGCTGATTGCACACTTATGTAATGTAGGCTCAAATGCACTTTCCATCCTTCCCACTGGAAAGGGACGTATAATTGTCAGCATGTGCGCAACACAGAGATTTCTGTAGCTTCACTGACATAATGTACACACACACACACACACAGTATGCACACAGCAAGTGGAGAATCCTCAGAGTGATGTCACCTTCAAACGAAAAGCCAAAACCATGCTCAGTGACTGGCTTAGATTAAACAGCTCAGTTAGCAGAAACAAACACACTTGAATAAACACATTCACACATGTACACAAATACACATGCATGCATTTACCCCAACGCGCACACAACGTGCATTTCTAGGAAGCAGTCCCATTTGGTTCTGATTTCTTCATCATCCAATAGAGACCTGTCCTGCAGGATGCCTGCTTATCATGTAGGACTTACCACAACAGCATGAAGGTGGCTTTGAACACTTAAGCTCTACCAGATAGACTTCAGTACCTGTAAGGTTGATGTTGGCTCAGAGACACCTCTGACTCCAACTGAAGGATAAATCGTTTTCTCTTGTGGCCAAACATGTAATGGAATGTAAATATTCATACACATACATGAGTGTACTTATGATCAGTCGGCGTTCAATGCAAACATTTAAAGATGGCTTAGACCTTTTAGAAACCAGTTCCAAAAGTAGGTCTCCTGCACTAAACACCACCCAGGATTGCTGCCATTATGATTTTTATATCATAATAATTTTATATTTATATTTATATATCATCATATCATAATTTTGATGATATTTATAGTGAGGGCACTCTAGTTGCTCGATAAAAGACAAGACCATCAGACCGCTAACCAGCTAATCTGCCGAATATTCTGTTAATCTGACAGGCCGCGTTGAATAATGAATATGTACATTATCACAGAGGGAGGTATCACAGGGAACGCAGTGGATCACTTTCCATGTGGTAGGTGGACATGGCATGTCTGTAATCAGCGTGATTTCTAATGAGTTAATTCGCAGGTGAGCGTACATTTAGCAGGCTGTGAGTGTGTAATTACGACAAAGGTAAAACTATCTTGATCAAGTACTTTTGAATTTACCATGCTTTCAGATACTGTAAGCTAACAAGTACAGGACTCATACATTAAATGCTTAAAAATGGTACCCTTTAATCGACGTGTATGCTTGTGTAGGTGCATATGTTGAGGCTATTAATGCAGCTCTGAATCTGCCAACTGTCTAATCACCAATATAGAACAATATGACCCATGAATGATAAATGAAAGCATGCATGCTGCCATGACAAAAGACCTCGTCTTGTCAGCTGTAACAGCATTAAATGACTTTCCACTCTCAGAAGGTTGTCCCAGTGATTTACATCAGTTCTTTCTAGGGCAGAGATTTAAATTAAATGCACATTTGATTGTTTATTTATTGATTATTGGAGATCTTTTTCTAAACTCAGTCTGAATACATTCCATGTACAACGTGACATTTTACAGTCCCTGTTTCGACCGGCAGCCTTTTGTAAAGTTCACACTGAACACCAGACAACAAGGTGTCTACATCGACGACCTATTTTCATACATTTATTTTTATCCTGATGCCCCTTCCCCCCTTATTGCCCCCCATTTCATTCCGTTTCCTTCAGGGAGTAGGGCCCGGCTTTACCTTTCAACCACGACATGCTACCTGTCACAGCGCAGAAAACACACACACACACACATCCCTGAGCATGGTGCAAGAGGCATGTGACATCTGTTCTCTCTCCGGTGGGCTCCTCATGTCCTCGACCTCATCCACATCATTTCTGAGCACCTGGGAGGGAGGGAGGTGGGGGGGCTGTATGACAAGGGAACATAGCAAAGAAGAAGGGGATGAAAGGGTTGTGTTGTGAGTGTGTGTGTGTGGGTGTGTGTGTTTGTTAGGGGGAGGTGGTTGTGGTGTGTGTGTGGGGGGGGGGGGGAGCTTATAAGGAGAGAGCAGTCGATGATATCATCAGTCAAAACTGCCACCATCCTTCCTCCTACCATCACTAACTTTTCCCTCCATGACCTTGACCTGAGTTTGGTGGGTTTTGACAGCATAGGTCCTTGTTGACATCAGCTGTGTCTACACACTGTGTCAGATGCACAGAATGTAGGCTACAGTGAGGTTGAAAAATCAAAGGGTGGAGTGACATAATGTGCTATACTGTACACGCACACTGAAGAATGGCGGTGCAGTTCAGTGACCCACTTCAAATAGTTTGATTTGTAGTAAAATAGATAGCTTTGCAGACTTAGTGGTTTGAGGAGTGGGGGCATGAAAAGTCATGCAAAAAACATCAGATCTACTGTGGTTACTGCCCTTGAGCAACATAACAGTTTGAGTTATACTACTTAGCAGCAAGCAGTAACCATTACAGTTGGCCACTAAAGCCAATGCATAATAGCCTTAAGCTGCAGTTCCAGCAATGGCTGGTAGGTGCTGGTAGGTGCTGGCTTCAAGAAAACTCTATATTAGTATATACTGAAGTCAACAGATAAACTCCCTGGAAAAAGCCACTACAATAGGGTCTCAAAGGTACTTTCCCTTCTTCTTATGTGTTATGTGTTGTGTGTTTGGGGACATTTCCAGGCTGGAAAACCAAAACAATAAGCTGAAAGATGCCAGCTGAGAATTCTCCATTTGGCACATAGTTATTTGATTTATTGCTGTGATAAAAATATTAAATAAAGCTGATTTAACAAACAAACACACACACACACACACACACACACACACACACATATACATATCTACCTATCTGGTAGACAGACAGACAGATAGATAGCATATACACTACCGTTCAAAAGTTTGGGGTCACATTGAAATGTCCTTATTTTTGAAGGAAAAGCACTGTACTTTTCAATGAAGATGACTTTAAACTAGTCTTAACTTTAAAGAAATA